>LUCH01004481.1:19578-38075 GCA_013368495.1 Paragonimus heterotremus | reverse complement strand
TCAAGTGAACATGAATCCATCGTAGAAATTTACAGAAGTAGGCGACGCCAATTGTGATAATTCCAAAAATACATAAATGATGTAGTTAACTCAGCTCAACGCCAGAGCTGGCTTCGACGCAGTAATAATAATAATAGCCAAACTAAGCGAAGCAGGCAGTTTATTTTTCGAGCGCAATTGCACAGCTTATAGTCAACAATGTAATAAAACAAGTGATAAGAAATGGGTTATGTGACAATCACCACAATCTTTCTAAATTAGAGCCGTTCCACAAGTACGCAAAAAGATAATAAATGGCATGTTTTGAGCGGCGGATTTCACTTACCTTGGGCTCTATCATGATGCTAGTTTCAAGGTTCTTACGCCAAACGTTTCCCATCCTTATATTAACGCGGAGTGGAAGTCACAGTGAGAGGACGGTGGATCTGCGAACAAACTTAATTCCTTCATTTTCTCACCGTTCACAAGCAGATTTCAACTCAACGATTAAAGGCGCTAGGAAACTAGACGCCAGAGAACCTTCAGCATAACCGCACGGCAGCCGCCAGAGAGGATCAGTATCAACGGAAACTCCAGTCGACCTTCAGAATTCAAATAAGCGTCATGCTGGTTTAGCGGCGTCCCCAAAAGTAGCAGCTAAAACATTGTTATCCTAGTGAATGTTGCTTACAATAGTAGAGGTGGCGCAAATTCGTTATACAGCTACCAGCAAAACTGCGATACCCACGCCAACACATTAACTTTGATGTTAGTGGCTTGTAGTAAATTTACTTTCACAAGGTAACGTGAACAGGCACGGTGATACTGGTAAGGCAACTCTCACGTCGCAGGGAGTTTAGGATCTCGAAGACGTCGAAGGTGACTTCACTACGGCTCTTTAACATCAGAAGCAAGTTTGTCTACACACGACTGATTCTACAAGCTCTAGAAACTATTCTGTGGGATGGCTGAGGTGTCAGGGCTGCTCACGACATGGCAGCGTTCTGACATCGTTTGCGAACAGCAACATGGCAGTGAGGGTGAGGTTAGAAACATGATATATAAAGATTAGAAATAAGAACTGACAAAAAACAGAACCTTAGAGAGCACTGCCACAATTTGTTTTGAGGCCACAAAAATAAGTTAACGTACACTCAGTATTGTCGACCAGTAGTTTAAGACTATCCGTTGCAGGATGTGGCCTTGTATTCCATAACGGTGCAGTTTGTAAGTTGTCACGAAACTTGGCATCATCTTGCCGTGCGTTTGCGTCCATCCACTAAACATAAACCAGCCAGCAGGTCGAAGGATCTACAAACTCGTCGATTTTTGCGAAACAGGTGTAAGCGGGAGCCTGTCTACGCACCTAGTAGGAGGCGGCAAAACCTTACTAGCAGCTGGCAAAACCTGACACTTTCTATTCAATTATACGCTCCGGCGAGGAAAATAAATGAACCCTCATTGCTTTCTTTGCAGCTATCTAATTGGAAATCCTCCCGAAATCTTAAAGTAGTTACAGAGAATTTTATGGGAGTACTTTTCGCTGGCCTGAAATTTGGTTACGTTCATATGCTTCTCGACTTTTCTGCGGCGAATCTTTCAACAGCCACTCTTGACAATTGGCTTTTCTGTACCAGATGTTCAGAGCTTTTTAGCTGTACACGACACGGTGGAACCATGTGAGATTTACCCTTGGATCCAAAATGGAGTAGTCTTCTGTCTGGCAGTGATCCAAAAAAGTTCGTTTGACCAGACACTTCAGACCGGCGTTCTCCCGGAGACATGGAAAGGATTGCTGGCACACCTATAGTTGCGGCAGGATATTCATAATTCCCCGCCAGTTGTCGGCGGACCAACCTCATTAGCATTCTGCGCGAGGTGACGGAGCGCTCGTTAAAACGCCGCATCCCTGAGCATATCTCCGAAAATAACCTCTACTCTCCTGCTCAGTATTACTTCCTCCTCAACAGTTCACGGATATTTTTATCTTCATGGATAACCTGGCAAAGGCTAAAGACAATGGCCACATCACACATGATCACTTGTTTGCCCTTGTCAAAGTCGGTTCCAATGTGTCCCACTCAGTTCACAGCATTCACAAGGAGATTCTGAGTTGAGTCCCATCCTGACTTGGTAACAGAACCCACAAAGTGAATATTGGATCGGACCTGTTTCCTCCTCCCAGAACTCCGGCAGAGTTTCTGGAGAATCCACTTCTGGTCCACCATTATTTTTGTGTTTTCCAGTTATCCTATCGGCCCTATTCATACCAACGCTCCTCCTTATGCTTAAGGCTTAAAATCAGGGATGCCAGTGATCCAAATGCATCACTAATTGGTCGTGATGACACTAAGTGATGGTCGGATGACTAGTCATTAGTCCGCCGTATTTCCTCGCCTTGAAATTCATTATGTTCGTCCACTTTGGTTTCGAAGACTGCGTGGCGACCCGTTCTTTACATGACTCATCTTCAGCGTGAAATCTGTGCAGCAATTCATGAACTCAGTGGGTGATAGCAGGCGAAAGGGTCACAACAAGAAGATCTACAAGCTGAAACATTTGGCCCTTCTTTAGCAATAATTCCTTACTAACACAGTCACTGATCACAGGAATGACCTTCCATTCAAAAACGTTAGTATTCCCTTTGAGGACCGTTTCGAAGTTGTGATTAACGTATAATTATTAAAGGCTGATGAATTGGTAATTTACTCTGTTCTTTCAACTGGTTGTAAGTCGTGAAGGCGGTGATATACCTCAACTTCCATAACCGCCTTTTAAGCCAACAAAAGCCTGACGGATACCAAAATGGGCAGGCTGACTGAATCCGGTTGACTTGAGGCTGTAGCCTCGAACCCGCTTACAAATCGGTGACATAGCTGGAATCGTTTTGTTGTTGTAGTATCACACTTATTCCAGTTCTTTGAATCGCCAGCACTGAACCTTGAAGAATTTCTGCGTAAATAAAAAAGGGGGAAATAATCTGAACCTGTCTCATCTCTAAAAAACCGGTTTTCAGGAATGGGAGCAACCCAACATGACACTTCCCCATGGATTCCGTAGGATTCGCGTTTGTGTCTTAGAAGACCACGCGAAACACTTTCGGAAGGCTTGACGGGATAGGAGAAGATAGCGCCTAAGATGTGATTGTTGTCTTTAGCTTCCGTCAGGCTACCCAGGAAGATAAGTACATTTAGTAAGCACGACCGGCTGTTAAGGAATTCATGCTGAGGAAAGAAAAATGTTCGCCGGTTGGGACATATGTGATGATGGCACGCGTCAACCCTATTATGTTGCATGGGATGTTAGTGTGACAAACCTGCAGATAACTCTCGAGGAAGTACTGGTTGCCCGCACTAAAGACAGGCGTGGCCGTGTCTTTCTCCCATTAGCTAGGAGAAACGCCTGTCCGGAGCCTCTGTCTGAGTAGCTTAGAAAATAGTGCCGCCGAAATAACTATTGCCTCTCTCAGGAAACCAGGACTGATCTACTCTGAACCTATCGCACTATATTGGCCGTCTCTGAATAAAAGGTTTACAACGTTTAGAGCGGAAAATTCACCAGTGTGCAGTGGTTGCCGAAATTTTTGCAGTGGTAAATAAGGGCGCCTGTTCGGTGGCGCCACTTTGAAGACTACTTAATACTACCCCTACCCCCGAACAACTCCATAACCAATTGTGATTCGGGAGAAGTCTCCCGGTCATTGGTCGCAGAGAAGGAGCCAAAGGCTCACTCCATCTCACCGGACGCACGCGCCCGAGTAGAAAGTTTCATTCCCTCGGGTCTTCAGTGGATCTTTCATTATATGAATTTAGTTTGCTGGTGGATTTCTTCCTTCCACTAAATTCAAGCCGTTCAGAAAGCGCTCAGTTCCTTTGTGTTCTCTGTATTTATGTGCATCGCAAATGGGTTGAAGCGGTTATTTTAGAGGCGACCTATTCTACGCTGAGATGAGCAGAAACTGAGGGTACGTGAGTTGCGAGGTACGAACGAAACTTCCGCTTTTTGAGTTGCGTTTTGAAACTTGCAGTAGTGCAGGTTCACCATATCAAAACCAAGCAGTTAACCAAAGCAGCCTATTAGGCTTTCAAAATCGGCTTGCTGGCTGCTGTCGCGAGAAACATATATGATCACGCACGGTTGAGTTGTGGTTGATTTGCCTAGTTAGCGGCTTCATGACTATTTTCTACCGAGTGATTCTCGTTAGTGCTAACCGAGGAAACTGTCCAGAACAACGCCGTGTCGTAGCACCGACATGGTGTGTCCACGATTTCCATCGTGCAATCGGCAAAAATATAGGTGAAATTCTCCCTTTACCTGTCCAGTGGGACGCTGTTCGCCAGTTTGTTTGTGGTGCGCTGAATGCACATTTAATAACAGGGGGAGAAAAACGTTGTCATCCTGGAAAATTTCAAACCTTCGAAGACAGCATCACTAGATACATTGCATGAGGGGAAGGAACAACCTTCTGCAAGAATGATTTTGCCATGCATTAATAATAATAATAATAATAATAATAATAATAATAATAATAATTTGAAACACTTTTCCCGTCAAGAATTTGAATAAAGAAGACAGTGGGCTGATATTGCACGATTTATGTCCGGACAAATTTCGCTACATCTTTACGAGTGCATACTACAGACCATTTGTATGCCAGTGAGATAGGGAACATATTCTAATGACGCAACACCAGTGCGATCTCACAACGGCACTTTGCGTTATCAACCCAACGTCACGCAGGCTAACACTGCGCTAAGCTGAAGCTGTTGCAATCCGAAAGTTCAAACCCGTGTTGTGTTCAGGAACAACTGTTTGTAGTGTTGTCACTACCTTGGTGGTGACAATGGTTGTGCACTCTGATAATTGACTTTCTCTGGTATCTTGTTCGTTTTCTCACTGATATATAAATGGTCTGTAGTATGCACTCGTAAAGATGCAGTGAAATTTGTCGGGACATAAATCGTGCAATATCAGCCTACTGTCTTCTTTATTCAAATAATAATAATAATAATAATAATGGTATATATCTCGACGCGTCTGTGAGGAAGACGCTCGGATAAGCGTGATCAGTATTCACACTGTAACGTGAAAAGCATACCATAGACACAATCGTTAATTGTAAAATACACCAATTATGATAACGAAGTAACAGAACGGACGCAACGCGAGAGGAAAATTCCAGTTTATGAGGAAGCATTAAGCTCAATTGTTTCTGAAACGATAGCTGTCAAATTTTTTAATGTTCGATGATAAATGCTGAGTGGTTACATCAATTCTCGCTTCACAAGGTTAACAGTGGCCATATGATCAAGGTCATACCAGAAAAAGGGTTTACGAAATGAAAAAATGAACAGTCGAAGAATTTCGCCACTATTTGATGTAGACGGCTCAGGAAAAATATGTGGAAACCACTATCAGGATTAAGGAAGATAGGGGGCCACAATTTTCGTGGAGAAATGGATAATCTTCTTGACTGGTTGAAGTCTAGTTGAAATTACGAGCGTCACAGTTAACAAAGACTTAAAATTGCTCGATGATTGCAGGTGTCCATAGGCTCAGAACAAAAATGGCCGTCAATCCTCCATTTCACCCCTGGAACAGATCGCACATAACACAGAGTATCTGGGAACGTTCAGATTAGTACCACGGACGTTCACCTTAAGCACAGCTTTCAAAAAGAGAGGGATTATGAAAATGTATGTTAAGCCGGTTGCATGATTTCTGTAAGCCTACTGAATGAACTCACACAGTTTGCACACATGCATCTGGCAGCCGCTTCCTCATTCGGCTGCGTGAAGAAACAAGTGAGGGAGGACAAAGATGAGCATGTGGATGGATGTCAGTGAATGAAGGAAATTGGTCGATGGCAGACTCCTGCTGATCGCATTCATTACTAGGTAGTTTCAGAAAACCTTTTGGGATCCGGCTGCCGCTTTGCTACGGCTTGTGTCTGGGTGAATGTTTTTATTGGACAGGCAAGCTGCTTTTGATATGCTGCGATTGACGATCTTCTGGCTACATACTTCTTCAGATGTATAAGCGGGTGATTTGTTCTTTTTGACTGGATGACAGCTTCTAACCTGATTGAACTTGAGTACACCTGAACAGTATGCCTTCTGAAACACAGTTGATAAATCTCGTTGTAATTCCGACTACCAAATTCTGTGAAGGTAGTGATCCTTGATCGGTTTTCGAGGGGTGCTGCAGCTGAAGATGTGGAGTATGGCACAAGGTTGATAGCGTTGTTCAGATCCCTTCCGCATGTGGCCTGAAGATTGTGCAGATGGTCGACAAGGAAGCACACCTGGGTTACTAGGCTCTGAGGGGCTTAAACTATAAGTGAAGGAACTGTGACTTTTGGCTTCACCTAAAGTTGACAGTCTTCTTTGGTGCGCACTAGTTTCAACAAGGTGAAAGGGCTCTTTTTGTTGTGAGGTGCGGCCGAGTGGGACGCCATTTAGGGTGGTATGGACGGATTTCGAGTAAAAAGTTATGTGAAATACTGCCCCGGTGCACCGTCTCCTAACTTGATGGGAGGTAAGACGAACAACGTGCATGTATATGGGATAAGCCTTCTATCAATGTTGCGCTGGTCCTCAATATAGTGGATGTGCGTCATAAACTGGCACAGAACACCCATGTGACAGATTTCGTCTAGTGAATTACCCGCAAAATAAGCACTGGAAACGCATGTAAACGGTCTGCGGCCAGTAAGTATTGTAAACTGTCGTACTTATAACACATGTCGAAGATGACTGACGGCAAGGTATCTGGCTGTCTGCCAAAGGTACTACCTTGTTTAGACAGGTTGTATGCTCCGCTAAAAAGGCGAGTGCCGTTGGATTTGATTGCCAACATTGTTGCAAAACGGCGCCGACACCAGACCGAGATCTATTGCCTTCCAAAATCAACTGAAAGCCAGTGCTGACATACCCGAGGGTTGTAGCACGTGTTAAGACCCGCTTAATGAATGTGAAAGCGGGGCTGACTTCTGGATTGGGGGCGAACATTACCAAGTTTCACAGTGATTGCAGTTCGCGAGTAAACACTGCACTATTGAGGTTTATTTGCATGAATAATCGTGCTCCACACAATAAGGATTATAGTATAACGCTGGTGGCTCATCAGCTGAGCTGTCACCACTACCTTGAACTTGGTTCTGGCTTCAGGCCAAGTACATTTGCCGTTACCTCTGTGTGTTTCAAACTACACACCAAAACGATTCGGATAAAAGCGCCAATTATAGCTAAAAGTCCCTGAATGGACAGTGATTGTTGATAAACTGACAGGGCGTATATTCCGAAATCGTTCTGGTTTTCTTTAGAGGTATCCTAATGTTGTTTTTGCCTATGCTGCGTATCAGAAAGTCGTTGGTTGAAGCACTGAAGACAGATTGGACTGTTCTGATAGCCAGAGGTCAACCTAACGTGACGACCATTCGAGATTGGCGCAGTGAGCAATTAAGAGGTATACTGCCGACGCAGGAGAGCGAGGTGTAAAAGACGGGACACCAAGGCATAGGGATAAATCCAAGTAAAAGTGCGCGGGTGCGCCTTGTAGGCAACGTATTCAGGTGCACGAGTATTCGTCGATATCTTTATTCGTTGAAGCAAATGTTTAGGCACACACGGATATAAATTACTAACAAAACTCAGACATAATCAACAATACATAATCAGGGTGGCTGCAGAGCTTCCCGTTGAAGAGAACCAGAGTTTAACTCAGCAGTTTAAGCGTGGTTCAGTTAGTTGAAGCCGTTGACGCTAGCATGAATGGTCAAGTTTACTAATGTTATAGAGGTGATGTCTGTTGTGACATTAAAAAAGGCTCGGCCTACAAAGTGGCTTATTGCACTAAATCCCGCACAGGTTATGTTGACCATGGGACCAAAAAACACACTCATTTGCACGGCTGACGTGCAGTCACACACACTGGGTAGAAGTACGTTGCCATTCGTCCTGGTGGCACTGCTCCCTTAGTGCGTACAAACTATTCTTATAGTTTCTTCTGGTGCGTCGTCTTCTTAGCATTGGGGCTTGCCCATTTGCCCCCGGAGTCGCCTGTGAGAAGTATGCTACTCACAACAAAACTGCCTGTTATACAACAGCGCCAACGATCGGTGAAGGAGGAGGTGGAACGACTAAAGGTAACCGGAAGCCAATGGGTTTGAAGGCCAAAGATTAACGGTGAAGGAAAAGGTTGAAAGTTCACTTGTAGTCGGCTATGACGAGTTAGAGACATTTACGGACTTGAACGCAGTACCTAGTGGAATCATAACGTTAATTCTGTCCCGTGTAGATTCTGAATGAGGTTTCTACCATTTCACGATCAACTGTATGTTGACGCAGACCAGTGCATGCAAACCATCTAATAACAACTGGGTAAGATACTGCAACAAAACTGTATGCGGTAGACCTCAATGTAGTCTACAAATTGCACTATGTTCCACAGCTGTAGACCACGTCTTTTCCAGAGGTTCGGTATCGCCGACGCTGGCGGGGTCGTGACCACTTCCAAACCTGTACCACCGTTAAGCAATGTTAGTCGAAAGGTTTACTGTGGGTTGCGCGCCAGTCCTTACACTAGATACCTCAATCAAAGCTGGATTTAGTCTGCTGATAGATATAACTTCGCGTTTGCGGTTGCTTTTCGTCACGCGGGTATATTATACCTTCTGAGTACGCTGGATGGACCTGTGCACGTTGGTTACAAAGCCCGTTGGAAAGTAACGATAAAAATCAAAGCATGGGAACGAGTTGCCAGACGAGGTCAAACGCCTGTTGACATCTTCCCTTCTCTTTGTGAGATCGGTTTGGATGACCGATTGTGTTGAACCAAATGCTCACCGCAGATGACAAAATTGATGGATCCCGCTGCTCGTCAAGCAGCCGTATCCTCGGGAAGGCGTAAGAATAGCCCACAAATTAACCAACAGAGAGTGGTATGTGGACCGACTTTCAACGTGCTTTGGATACCTAACAAAAGTGACTACAGAATCATATGTCACGAAGGTTTGTGGCAAACAGGTGGATAGTTTTTCAACTGCCAGTAAAAACTTTCAAACAATCCGTGAACTGCTGGTTGGCCAACTGTGATGTGAATCCGACTACACCCCAACGTCCTGAGAAATGAGGTAAAGACGAATTGAAAATATAACTACTGGCTAGCGGTTATTACAGCTGAATGACGGAACTTGGCAAAAAATGTTCTTACAATGACTTCTGAAGACTAAGTTGGAATCGGCAAGGTTAATGGCTAACGTGAGAACCAATCCCTGCGTGCTGGGACATAAGTGTGCCTATTCGAAGGTGACAAGTTTCCCCTTATATCAACATGCATGTGAAGAAAATTCCCGTCAAGGATTGCAAGGCTACCTGATTGAGCACGCGTGCGAAGATGCATTTCAGACAGTTCACGGTAAATGCACGATTAGGACCAGATGCCGAGGTCACGATTGACGTTGCTTCAGGTAAGACGTTCGGCGGTCATCATGACTACCGAGTGTAACGGAACAACCAGACGAAGGGTATTTTGTGAGGCGTTATAAATGTACGTCACTTCGGACGAATGCGTGGGGATGCCTTCTAATTCAAGGGAGCCCGACGAACTGAGTCGTTCCATTGTTGGATCGTTGACGTGCTGTCGCGATTGCTTCGAGATGAACTCAGATATATGTTATGGTCGATATAGCTTTAATGCTGGAAAAAATATTGGCGACTGGCTTCGAAATAGCTGGAACGTGGTGGTTGTCAGTCACGAGCCCGACGATATAGTCCATGTGACAGGTTTCCATGGGGGAATAACTGCAGGATGTCCAGTTTGGATGTACGTTGGCAGCTGATGATATATGATGACGCTGAAACTTCCGGCTTCAAGCACATGCCGAAAAGGTTAGGTACTCAGCTGTATCAGTAATAGTTTTCGTCAAAAGCACTACACCGCGACTAATTTGGCTGTAAGTGCTTGGAGTAAAGGGTTAGTGGGCACCATTTGTCACTGAGTTGCTGTCGCAGGACCGCGTCCTCAACCCTGTCCCATTTGTCTGCGGTTAGCGTCGAATAGGTTTCCGGATGGTGCTGCGACAGCGAAGCCATACCGGCGTTAGATGTTTTTAGTTCGGTAAAATTATCTTGTACGACAGAGATGAGTCAGAATGAGAGTATCTTGCCTGTTAGTATATCAACAGGAGGTTGCACTGATGGGCAGGATGAGAGATAAGATAGCAATAAAAATTAACTAAACGGTGAAACCGATGATGTTTTTGGATGACGTCGGCTTTGGGTAGTCCACTATTGCTCGCACGTTGTCGGAGAGTGAATCGACTCCACTCATAATCTAACTAAGCCCTAGTAAAGTTACGCGGATCTTTTCAAACCAACTTCAATCTAAATGGACTGCAATTCCGTGGAGCAATAAACGGGCTAACAATGAACGTAACTGCTTACGTTGTTGTTTCTGTGACGAAACAGCAATCAAGATATCGTCCATGTAAGGATACACAATACATTTCGCGATGAACATCTTACACAAAACATTAGGGAGTTGTAACAACATTGCCAAGACCAAAGGCATGTTACATGGGTGGTGTTATGACTGCCGTCTTCTGGTTGTCCTCACGGGCTACCGATATCTGATTATAATCACAAATCAGATTGATTTAGGTGAATGTCTGCATTCTGGATAGGTTTACCCTCAAGTTATGAATGCAAGGAACTGGATACCTATTGGGAGTGTTTGCGTCGTTTAATACCCAGCGATCGTCACATTAGCACAAGTCACTAAACGTCGTTTTGCGACCCATGGGCAACACTAACGCTCATGAACCCTTAGAGGGACGGATAATACTACGCTGTAACATACCGAAATTGTGCTTGGACAACTTTCAGCTTCTCGGAGGCTAAGCGACACGAATTGGCGGCCTCAGTGTTTAGGTGTGGTGTGTGACAGCGTTTTTCACGGCCGTCAGGCTGTTAGCGGGTCAACTCAGCCTCGGGAATTTTGATAGAAGATTTCAATAGGGCTTAAAAACTACAGCGCTGAGTAGTATTGGGCGGAAAACAGCTGTATGCGGCGGCTCACTCCGAACGTACAGTTTCGCCAAAGTGTGACCCAGATGCGATTGACAAGCATTGAGTTTCACGTCTGAAGGTCTCGATACCAGTCACAGGGAAATGAATGTTACAGGTGAGGGAAACCCAGCAAAATGCCCAACAAAGACGAAGGCTCAAACTCAGTAGTCGAGGCCAAAAGTTGTAATGCTCGTACCATTTGCAACTCAACACGTGGTACCGGACTCTTATCACGGTTCGGTAAACGAATCTGCGATGGCGCTAACTTGTGTACCTACAGTGATCAAGAAATTCACTCCAAAGTCTGTAACCCTCAGAAGGGCCGGCTGATTTGTGTCTGGCCTCTGACTGTCGTCCCTGAAACGTGCCGGCTTGCTAGTTTAAACTTTGGACAACCCGGCGACGATGTGGCGATTGGTGTCAGCTGGTGCCTCCAATGTACATCTGATGGTGCCAACATAGGCCCTAGTTTTCCGTCCGAAGCTTCTGCCGGACAGATTTGACGGAAATTCAAAATGCCAATCTGGGTAGCCAAAAGCTGGCACAGAAGTCTGCCTGCTCACGCCGAAACTGGACCATTTGGCTGGTTGAGTCCAACTAGTTGTGGTTATTCGACATTTTGCGAATGACTGATATTTCGGCATTTTTCCTGACCAGTAGACTGCCGGCCAATCTAGTGATGACTGTGCTGTGCCTGGGGAACTTTCATGCACAGCATCCTGGAAGCTGATAATTCACCAACAGGGCAGGAGAGCAAGAGGGATGAGTCCCTGTGTATATTCGGGAAGCCGTTGCATCCACCATTTATTCAACAGGCTGGGGCAACTGGGAACCGTTCACCACTGCCGCAAGTCTTGTTGGAACAGCCCAATAGAATGGTGCCCAGTATGCCCCTCATTGTCGAAAACGACGCACGACGATGGAAACAAATATCCAGCGCGTTGACTACGCCTATTATTGTAGCGGAAGTCGTTCGAATAGGACACGATTTTTACTGTTCAACGAGCATGCACTAATGCTATGCGCATGACCGCGTTTATGAGCCTGAGTTGCGGCCTACAAAACAGCGCTGGTTTCCACTTGCACGGCGTGTGCATTTCTGCCTGGCTTGTGTGTTCCGTTAACGCCTTATGTCGTGGATTTTCGCCTCCGATTCCTCGTCTATTCTTCCCAATTCGCCGCGCAATGGCTCCTCCACTAACCTCTGTTGTCCGAAATTTACTCAAGGCATGCTTTAAAACATGTCGCTCCGTCGCGTCAACATATTCCACAAAGTAGTGGCATACTTGATCTTCCGGTATGGTCATCCATCGCACTATTACCGACCCTGGGAAGTAGAGTGCACAAAAACAACACGTCAAGCTATCTGAGCATGGAGCGAGTTGTGTCATTAACCATGGAACAGAAAATACAGAGTAACAGACTGATTAAACCAGCATTAGGCGGAAATGCAGAATAAGTAAAAATGTACGGCGGGGCGCTACCATAAAAACATTTATTACTGTCGCTGCGTTGTCGAAGATGAACTGATAGCTTGCTTTAACTCAGCTGTACCATACGATGCGATTGTTCGAGGTGCTTTATGTCTGACGACTGTGGTTCCTTACGAAATTCCAACTCAGCAGACCCACGACTATTGGTTTATGAGCCCAGGACGTTGTGTTTGACGGCGTGTCGCCTGTCGAGATGTAAGCATTGTGTGAGTTGAGAAAAATTATCCGAACCGACTGGTATAAACAGACTACTGAGCCCAACTTTTACTAGCGAGAATCACGCACCTGGACGACGATCTTCAAAAATAAGGACTGCAAACGTGATCAAAATTACGAAGACGGATAATTCGACTTGACTTCCTTAATATCCGTAACTAGTGATTGAGATTACGTAAGATATAAAGTAACTCATACACCACACGCGTTCGAAAGTTGATACACGAAACAAGTTGCCGACTGAACCCGAATATATACCGTGACATAAACCGGCTCACCACTCTGTAGTGTCAAGCAGACCGAAATGACCTGTCGAGACGCGCACAATCCGAAAATAAGCAGTATGTTGTCAGCATGCAAAAACGACGTGTGTGTGAACAAGCAATTTGACTAAGGTGGAATACAGCGGAACAGCAAGCGAGCGTACAGTAAGCCAATTAGTTCTATCAAATGTTCGGGCGCATACGACAGTTTGCAGCAAGATAGTTTCAAACAGCGGTCGACTATCCAACACGGTCAGTGATAATTAAATGAGGTAGTTGCAGTAGTAACGCCGTACTGGCTGAAATGTTCGAAGACCTATGGTAAGTGACACTTATGTTTTTCACCTTAGCGGCTGTCAAGGAATATGCCATTAATGTTGACGGATACTAACTCTAGTTCCCCAAGAACCCGATCCATATACTGTTGGGGTGTTTGGCCAGCATTTTTGAGAATGCGGAACAAACAGACAAATTTTCGGATATTAAGAATTATTTTGAGGGCCATTCCGGTGATATCTTCAGGAGCCACTGTAATTTTGCGGTATGCTCTGTATAAACCCGTCCTTGGAGAGATTTTTCCCAGAAGGTCCTACAGAAAGTTTAAATAGGTACAGTAGACTACCTATACGGCCTGGTTACTTTATTCAACGCTCGCTAGCCGCCGTACGGTCTCCACTCACTTGCGGTCTTCTTGGAGACCATGTTTCAAAGTGGTCACCAAAGGCTGTTTGACGAGTGAAGTGCGCCCAAATATGCCATCAAGGGGAATACGTCTGAGCGACCTCAAGATAGTCGGGGGCGACCGAAGTTGACGTGCAGATTTTTATGCCATCCTGATTAGTATCTAGTGATTCAGTGCTGTGACAGCCAACGTGGGTTCGCAGATTCATTGAAATAACTTCAGCAGTGCTTTTCACTGATTGGCTATTTGAAAAGTACTTTGAAAGTCAACCGAATTGACTACAGTGACTTTATCTTAAGCGGGCTACGTAGTGTCTAGAAGTTTATGGCAGCTAAGATTAATCGTCAGGACATGACGTGGGAGAATGTAAACATTAATAACCGGGTGTTGCACCTCAACAATTTTAAGAAACCCAGCTTACCTCCGACATAGCCCGAGGTCTATTATCGGGGGCGGGTGGCTCTAGGTCACAAGTGTGAATTAGTTGGCTGCATGTAGAACGTACTCCACAGATTTGAGGTCGAGCTTAATTTTACTGGCAGGTACGACGTTAACCTTTGCTCCGGTGTCGTTGAGGAAGTTAAGCAGGGGGAGATAATCCTGGGAGTGAAACAGGCGATTGTCAGACTGGGCAGTTACAGCTGTCGCAACTAATGGCTGGCTAAACATTTCTCTGGTTTAGCCTGCCTTTGGAAGGTGAAATATGAAATGCACGTAGGTGAGTGAGTTCGCGAATGCTGTCGCCGAGACGACAATGAAGGTAGCAAATTTTGGGAATTGCGTCTAGAAGCACTGAAAGCTGCGAGCACGAATAGGGTACAGAGAGCGAAGGATTGAGGCCTTTTACCAGACACCCAGAAAACACATTCACAGTGATATCTGGCTGAAAAAACCGCTGATGGTGGTTTCCCAGCATGTTGTGGATTGTGTCAGTGCTAGGGGAAGGGCTGCACACAATTGACGAAACGGTTTAAAAACACCCGTGAAATTTGTTGACAACTTACGTTAAATTCTCTGACGGATCGTCGAGATTCTCTACCGATGGAACTATCATGGTTATAGGTATGTGGTTTCTGCTTCATAGCAGTCTGAGGGTAGGGTCACTAGTGCTGCTGTCGCCAGCAAGAAATCTCATATGACGAGGCAGCTGTAGAGGAGTGCTTCTCCCACCTCGACGCGAGACTGCGGCTGCTGAAGTTTGACCGTGGTACATTTCATCACCGCCTCCTTGGGCCAATTGTGCAACTGGTCATCTGCCACCGGATCAGTGTTGTGAATTTGCCTAACTACGCAAGAAAATGTGATTGCCTGTGAAGTGGACTCACGAAATCGGAATACTTCCTCCAGCTGTGTAAACTAAACCGGATGGACTGAGGTGCAGATTACAGGTAGTTCAAAATTACTGGCTTTCTCAGAAAATAAAGTGGTATCAAAGTCAAAAGTCGCTTTAATGTCCTGGGTGTTCTAGACATATTACAAAAAAGTGAGCAGAAAATTGTACACACACAACAAAGAAAAGTGGAAGAGAAAACTAGTTCGCTGACTGTTGTAATGAGTCGACACACCACATGCAGTGGGCTATTAGTTTAGTGAATCAGCACGAACAAGATGGAATAAATGTTGCATAAAGCCGGCCGTTTCTCTTCTGATTGTCCGTTACACCTGGGGACCAACTTTACAGAAACGTGGAAACACCGGGGAACGGCATTCGCTGAATGTTACTCGCGAAGGGTGGGCTCAAGCATTTCCCAACCCATGAGAGACATGGCGTTTTTTCTGTTCTACCGGTGTAGGTGCTTCTACAACGGCAGGACAGTTGATAGATATGAGCGGTGGAAAACACAGGACCTAGCTTTTGATCTGGAGCGAAGGCGATTTTGCCGTTTGTGAGAACAAAGCAAACTTTGTTGTATTATACACACATTTCAACGCATTGTCGATATTACTTGCAAAGATGTTAATCAACCGTCCTCCTCTAAAAACCTTCATAGCAATCACTGATCGTGTGGCCTTTCTGAGGATCCCGGTTACAATCGAGTTTCCCCGTTTATCTGTTCTGTATACAAGCTTTTGTGTATATCTGCTATAGGAGGCCTGATAAGGACCAAGTGCCACTTTATTCAGGGGTACGACCAATTACACACAGTGAATGCTTGTCCCTTTCCTAAAGACTCTCCAATTTTATTTTCCAAGGTCGTTTCGTTTGTGGTCTTTTGAGTGTGATTTAACAGACTCTGCAGTGGACAAGTGATCATGCGCTAGACCCTTGTCCACTAACAATTTAAAACGCCTTTCCTGAGAAGCAATTGAAACATGGTCCCAACAGGCATCGAACTGAAGAACGCAATGGGGTTTTGAAACAAACCATATACTTCCAGCAATGTTTGGAAACATAATATATAGTTAGTTTTAACCTTGTCCTGGAACAACGGCAACAACCACGAAGGGCGGGGAAAGAAGCGCGAGTTGGGCTACGGCCCACTCGGCGGCACTCATACACGCGCCAAAAGAAAAGCGCGTGAATCATTCGAGTGCGTTAAACAACGCTCGAAAAGGTTCAAGTTAAACGACCTTGAAGAAAGAAAGAATAAATGAGTCGTTAGGGAAAGAGCAAGCATTCGCTGTGTGCAATTAGTTGCACGACTGCAGAAAGTGGCGCTGATTTCGTATCGGGCCTCCTATTGCAGGCGTAAACAGAATCATGCGTGCAGAACAGACAAGCGGGAATACACGGTTACAGCCAGGATCCTTAGATAGGCCACACAATCGATGGCCATTGTAACTCAAAGGATCTACGCACCTTTTGCTCGGCTAGATTTTGAGTACAGCCAAATGGGTGTTCCTTTCCTTTTATCCGTTTGCTACCGTTAGTTGCAGACCAGGCTACAGCCAACTACTTGCTGGAGCTATACGGTTTGCTTGCAAACCCTGCCACCTTTTTTCAATTAGGTTCTAGCCAGGACTACGTTTCGAGTGCTACTCAGGAAAGGCGTACTAAATTGTTACTGCCCACCACAAGTTTGACATAGACAGCGTATTTAGAAACTTCCACAACTGTCTTTTCATACTCAACCCTAAATGAGGGACTTGAATTGCATTTTGAGATTGTTCCTTATTCTGTCGACTCAAAAACGTTTCGTCTACAAGTTCCGTTTAGTTAGGACTACGGGTATATTTTGCCCTACTTCAGCTGTGAACACATCGACTGAAACAGAGCTCATTGGGGCCCGAGGGATATCCATTTACTGGAAGTCCTTACACACGAAACAGAACCTCACGTTTTCTGTTCACAATTAACCAAACGTCGAAAATGGTTAACAGTGATTGAAGGACGAATGTAGTTTAAAAGATGTAAGGTTAAATGAAATCGATGGTTTCGCTTGTGTAACAGAATCAAGGAATGAATAAGTAATGTTACAAGGCGAATTACAGTAAGTGTTCACTGTAGATTCCACCACACTAAGCCCGCTGCTTGTTGGAAGAACGTTTCTCTTGAGTAACAGAGAAGTTTCAGCGAATTCTGTTCCCCCAATCTGCTTAAATGGATTGTTGTCGAAGGTAGCTCCTTGTACCAACGACCACGTAAAAGCAGAAGCCAAGGCGCGTGAGGACAAAGCGTGTAATTGTCCAAACAATAGAAGAGCCGTATATTTGCACAGTGAAATAGCAGGTAAAAAAGTACTATGTGACGAGAATGTGGAAAGGTAACAGACTCTACACTTGAAGATACGTTTGTAAACAAAGAACTGACATAAGTAGCACACAGCGTGCCTGAGGCCCCATCTAGATTTCTAATACGACACCAAATCATGACCGCCCTTTAAAGTATATGCGACCAGTTTTGGATGAATTGGTTTTGAAATATCATCAGCCACTTGTGGTATGAGGAAATGTTAATTGCTAACGTTGGCCGCAAATGTAGCGAACTCCTAGAACACCTTGATTTTCATCGCTGTTTTGTTGTATAATTTGACGCCTCATGATGAGGCATGTTTCTTTAGCCCAATTATATGCCTAATTTTCGTTAGTGTAGAAGCCGGGCCTACAATTGAGCTAAACAAACACGCCTCATCAGGGGGCGTCAAAGTGTACAACAAAATAGCAACAAAAATCAGGCTGTTCTAGGAGGTCGCCACACAAATGAATACATGGTTTGTGAGTTTTAGATGAAGCATACAGTTGTGCGGTACCCGCAGTTTTCAAACTATGATATTGTCTTTCATTGATAAAGCCGTGTAACAGAAGTGTCTTTAACTTACAATTCCTGATAGTACAGAAAACCTGGTTCAAGCCGGGTTGAAAACCGTACTTCGTTATAAAAGAATAATTACTTCATACAACAGATAATTAAGTATCCTTGAACGTTACTTCACTGACATGCCATTTTTTAAAACTGACAGTTCACTGTGTTCAGTGATAAACGACATAAAGCGTTTTGCTGTAAACGTCTGTAATGGGGCGATCAGTATCTCCGATTTGCGGCGTAAGTTGAGGTTTCCGATGTTGCCTACGATAGGCCGGGGACTTGATTTGCGGTTGTCGAAAGACAACAGAAATATCATTGGAAGGATTTAAAACATGTCTGACTCTTCTGCACGAGGCTTTTGCAGATATTCATTTATGACATAAATCCGCTTGTGCAGGCGGACTTACACTGATGCAAATACACCAATAGTGGTGTACCGCATATGGTCGATCACACGCGGTCTAATACACTCGCATTCACATATATTTTTGTAACCATGCAAGTAAGCGTAAGCATGACATGTTATACTTTTAAATGCGTGTGGTGAAC
>LUCH01004481.1:0-13893 GCA_013368495.1 Paragonimus heterotremus | reverse complement strand
CTACTTTTGTTTTAGTCAGGCTATTCCATTTGAATATCCGTCCCGGGGCTGCAATCACAACTCGCTCCGTGCCCCGCTAGCCTGACGTTTTTCTCTGTACACTCTACTTTTCAAGGTCGATACAAATACACGAGGGTCAACCCGCTGAGTGCTTGCTTTTCATTGTCGATTGGTTTCCGATAGTGACTATAGACTGGGTAATAATCTGTTGGACCAGTTCCAACACGAAGGACGTAGTTAATCTCCCACTATAACTCATATCGATTCGAATGTAAACACTTGCGCAAATCAGTAGGTTCTATTAGGACAAAATACCACGTCCATCATAGCTAAAGTAACGAACATTACGATACGGTTCAAGTCACTGTATGCACAACAAAGAAGGTATGTGAGCAATGTACAGTTCACCCCTTCAATAAGATACCGGTTAGACAACGATTATCTTTAGAGAAGGACGAACCTCTAAAGAAAGCGGCAAACACCTAAACTGGTATAGTAATTTAGTATCCTGTTATCAATCTCTCTCATATACTTTAGATTTTTCCGTCCCAAAATAGATGGGCCACTTTTCTGTTCCGTGCAAACAGTTCTACATTTGCCCAAACGGACACAAAGCTGCCCTTGCAAACATTTCTCCGAAGAACATTAGAAACATATTCCTAACTCTGCAGAATAAGTGTGCTATTTGTAACTAGACCTACTTCTGAATACAGTTGTTTCATTACACTGCTGACAATGAAATGTAATATTGCACTGGAGAGATGAATACCTGATGGGCTTACTTTGGGTGTTATTACTACTGCGCCCAAATCAGCTATGGAGTTGAGCTAAGTCAGATAATCCAATTCTGGAACCATCAGAATAAGTTATTGCATACTTCAACGATTCACTCTGGTAAACACTTTACTACTGAAACCACTTACATCTTGTGTGTCCCGATCTGTTGCTAAAATGCAGTCATGCATTAAAACCCAAGCATTTTTAGTAATTCTGTTTTGGCCCATGTCTTAAAGACTACATTATGCTTCTACATAAAATCTGTTGCAGTACTAAAGCTACACTGTATATTGGTTAACGTAGTTAGTAAGTTTTATGTATATAGTAGTATCCTCGTCACACCACCAATCCCATACAGTCTACATGCATGTAGATCAAAAGCACTCATGAACACGCGCATACACAACCAAGCACATAATAATTAACCCTATTCGCATCTGGGATCTTCACATTGTGATCTCAGGCAAACCGTAAACTCATCCATTTTATTGGTAACCTCACGACACACCGCATGTCAAACACATCAATACAACAAACACATCAACTAGGTCCAAATGCGACATTTCTGAGCTTTGGCTTGGCTTCCTGGCTCAGCTGTTGGAGTATTTGTCACGTTTGTCCACGTTGTTTCTACTGCTGGTCGGAATCCAGCAAGAATCCATAGTTTTTGCTTATGGGTCTCCTCTCAATACACCGACATGTGCCAGTTGATGACTATCTCAGACGAAGGTTTCACAGTGTAAATCTTCTGATTTAAATCGTTCGATAAAGGATCTCTAAGAGGGTGGAAACGTTGTGAAACCTATAATTCTCGGTTTGACTAAACCAAAGGAGTACCTAATAGTGTCATGCAAATACCTAAGTCACGTTAACGGAAACAGATGAACTGAACGGTATACGATCGGAGTTTTATAAACTTCAGTCCACCGCTGCTCAAGTGATCACGATCAAGGAAAGGAATTACAAGAACTTAGAAAACAAACGTTTTCCTTCTGGAACACGAGCAGCGCTTGAGTTGCGTAGATGAGTTAGAAGCTTTGGATTCGGCATTGTAAAATCCAGGAATTTACTCATAATTTAAGTATCTCATACATGCTATAGTTTTCACCATGCAGATGTCCAAACTTTTATGTCGTTTACAACCGGCTTTACATCAAAGCGGTCATGGTTATGTTGATCTACCTAAGATTAAACATACTTATAATAGAGGTAGCCACAACCAACCAAAAGTTTGGTGAGACAACCATCATCATCATTATAGACAGCAATACATCACTGGTTCACACCGATGCTTAACTGCCACACAACCATGAAGAAGAATAAAAAGCAAACCCTGTTTGGGAAGAGAGAAGAAAAAGGGAGAGGAGAGGGGACATAGTCACTAAGAATAGCTACGTCTACATTCAAACGTGCAACATCAAGGCGCCTACACCTTGCAAACAAACAACTGAGCTGTAAGTGAAAGTAAGACGTCATCAGAAAGACAGATTCCTTACGGCTTTCACTGCCCCGCGTCATTGAGTGCACTCACTTCATAGACAACTTGGCCAAACAACGACAACATTCACGCCACTGATCTCGGTTCGCCCGCATTTCACCTAAAGTTTCAAACCATGAGACAACCAAGGATGCTACTGAATAATAAATCATGAAATGCCCCAGGTAGATTCGTAAACAGGGGATTAGGTAGCATAGGCAAGGGTGACAGACTGCCCCAAAAAAGAATACATCAGGCTGGTGCATTACCTCTACGCCAAGACGTCAAACGGTATATTTGGTTTGTTTCCATTTGAGTATCTTTGACAAATATGATGTCTATGTGATTTCTAACCACTTGAACATTGACACCGGATAAGTGCTTACCAACTCTTACTGTTACATTTTTCGTTTTTGTGTTCAGGCATAAAAAAATCTACATTCGAAAATGCATTTGTGCTAACCTGTGTTCACAGTGTAACGGACGACAACCTAGTACTTACGCGTAAACGTTAATCGAGTTTCATGGTGCTTCTATCGGAATGTAGGAGAACGTTGGTTAGTCGATTTAGTGCAGATAACCGTAGTTTGTAAAAATTAGTTAGCGGAGGGTCGTAATTCAAAGTCGATAGCATATAATCTACCAGGAGGACATTCCGCCCGTGAAATTTCATATGACTGGAACTGACCATCACCAGCCCTTTCCGGAGCCCAACTCCGTGTACCGAAATCAATGTAAACAGAGCGCACATCAGGCCGCTTTGGTGTGTTATTGTGGTGGGCTTTGACAGTGCAATCACAGCTAACATAGATAGCATCCTCTGAAACGGCTTTTTCAATCTCATAATACAGAGTGTAAAAAAGGGGTGCTTACAATCAAGTTGACCGTGTTGTACCTCAGGTTTGAGAAATTTCGCCCTACGGTCATTTGTTCTTACCAAATCAGGCAGTGATTTCCACAGATGATTAGACATTTCATTGGTCACCAAGGCGATAGAAATTTCACATTCAGGCCGAAGAAATTTTACCAAACAAATTGTCCGTTCCTTACATACTGTTTCTCAACCCACAAATGCCTTTAATAGCATACCTTTGGATATTATTGAGTAGCTTGTGTCTCTGAAACGACAAAGGCCGAAAAGCAGTTTAGTTTTTGAGATGCGATGGAACAAAGTTGTCACTGAAAAGATTAATATAGAAGAATCAAGCTGTCTAAAATGTCGCCTAGGTAAAGTCAACGCACTGTCAACCGGTCTTGTGTTTGCAATTACATTGGATGAGCCCAACAGAGAAAGTGAAACGGAAGTCCCTAACTTTTCTCCACAGGAACCGACTGAAGAGGATAAACATCAGGGTAGAAGGTAGCACTCACCCAGTGTTTAATATCCAACAAACTGAAGGAAGCACAGTAAATCAAGAGGGAATTTCCTGTTGACCCAGGCAAATATATCCAAAATATCTCTACCGTTATTTTAACCAGAAATAAAGTTGAGGCCTTGTTTCTAGAACTGAACTTCAAGACCTCATACATCAATATGAGGAAAATTTCGGTGGATACGGAATTTAGAAATTTGTTTGACCAGTATTGTAATTCAGCTCCTCCGTCCATTGAAAGTCAAGTGTGACCGAAGACTAAACTTGCTGCTGTTGCCTACCACTACAGTTGTTTCTGATTAAATAGCACATACAGTCCCTGAAGGATTCAAAAGTTCAGAATGAAAACATTATACCCAAGGCGGATAAAGGTTCTGGGTTGACTGGTATGGATAGAAAGTGATTGTTTTGAGAAAATGATCGCTCGTCATTTACTCATAAGTGGGTATTGTCGTAGATCCAGCTAACCGCGTCACACTCTTATTACATAGTCAGAGTTCACGTCTGTTGAGACTGGTCGAAGCTGTGCTGGTCACGCGTCTAAAACCGAGCCTACATATTCAAAAGAAATTCATCGTGTTTTTGAGGCTGCTTTATGTGTTAGTTGATTTTGGTCACATGATTCAGTATTTGGTTCTGTTTGTTGTCCCGAGTTAGTAAAATTTGTTAGAAGAGATCCATTTGCGAAAAGTCTGGACTACCGTTGGCTTCGAACCAGCGACAGAAACACCATGCCCAACCTTGGCAAGCGCCTTACCAGCTGGGCTATGAAGCCTCACCAGAAGCTTAGAAATTTCACATTTGGACCTAGTTACCCACCCAACCAACTGTGTCATTTGGAATCCACCCAATGATCTAGCCGATTGACTACCCAAGCAGGATTTGTCGGGATCCACCAACGCCACCGATGAGCATTGACAATGAATTACTGATGAGTTGTTTGGCAAATTTGATAATTTAGAAGAGATGCATTTGCAAAAATCTGGACTTCGGCTGGAACTGATCGAGAAATCCTGCTTGGGCAGTCAATCGACTGGATCATTGGGTGGATTCCATATGACACAGTTGGTTGGGTGGGTAACTAGGTCCAAATGTGAAATTTCTAAGCTTCTGGCGCGGCTTCGTAGCTCAGCTGGTAGAGCGCTTGCCACGTTTGGGCATGGGGTTTCTGTCGCTGGTTCGAATCGTGCGGAAGTCTTGATTTTTTGCAAGTGGATCTTTTCTAAATTATCAAATCTGCCAAACTACTTATCAGTAATACAATTTATTAGGTTTATTTTATATTACAGAACGCACATTTTCGGCTGATGACAGTGCAATAAATGATGTAATCACACAGTTTTCGTCTTCTGATTTGTGTTTCTAATTGAATTAGGAGGACCAGTTGTTTAAGGTGTTTAATATCCATAACGTTGCATGTTTCGGAGCTGTGTTCGAGCCCATTTGTCTGAAACAAATGGAACAAAAGGTTCAGGCTACTTTGTGAAATTTTCCGTACCGTTGATTTTTCCTCAATGACAAAACAATTGCAGTGTCAGTATCCACTACTGTTTGTATTCAGCTCATTCTGCTCGAACTTTTATGCCAGTTATTGGGTCGATTCACGCCTTCTTTTGGAAGACTGACGTTTGTACTTGTGGTACTGAACCTAGGGCACTTAAATGATTACACCGTTGTATGATTACTCTTGGTGTATTCTTTCATTTGGAAGATTCTTTTCTACCACATAACTAGCGTAGTTCTTTAGTTACTTTGATGAAGATGCCGAAAGTAATGGAAGTCTGAAACAGTTGAAAAAATGTTGACGTTTATTTCATGCTCAAACTGTAAAAAGCTACCAAGTGCATGTTAAGTTTCAGGAAGCACAACTGACTGTGTAGTTTCCCATGGCCAGCGGGTTCCCAAAGCCAACTTCCGCCTGAAGTGAATGCAGTTCATGTAAAATTGTCTGGTCATCCAATCTCATCTGAAAATACCAATTGAATCGGAATAAAAGTGAATCAGACAACACGAAAAGATGTGTACAAATTAAAAAATTGAAAATTCTAAATGTCGTACAGTGAGATTATTTAGAACCGATCTCGTCGGCCAGGTAAAATAATTCGATTAATCGTGCAGTCAGTATACTTAGGGTGATAACCAGTTATCAAGGTTTATGTTCCCTTTATGTGCAACCTGACAAATCGGACAATTGCGAAACAGTTGGCTGAAAGACGGATAAAAATCCTTATCCACATTTGTGATGTAAACCCACGACACATAGAACATAAACGAAGTATTGTGTTCCTATCACACTAAAATGGCTGTGTTTTCCATACAGATTTTTCAGTAAACTGTAGGTCAACCGCGTTTTATTCTTACGCTTATTCACGCTTAGTTCGGAAAGAAGTTGGCCTAAAAGTCTGAAACGCTAGTTAGCTTACGGTTTTGGTGCTACCAGGCACAAATTAGGCGACTTTAGGACCTTTTTTGACAACAGCAATCATTCTTATTGGGAAATGTGCTCTCCTGGTGTACAATTTGTAGAACTTAGTTAAAGCATATTTTGAAGAATACCTAGGTATCTGGCTGTTATTTATCATGTTCAATATCATAAGTTGACGATAGACAGAAAATTTTAGCTCTCAGCATACCGGGTGGACTTTCTAAAAACTAGTCAAAACACGGTCTGAAACTTCTGTGAGAATTAATCCGTTGGTGTGCACTCACTTGTAAGCAACCAGACGAGCACCTGCTCAAGCTCTGGGTAACACCGTGACGCTAAAATCTTCATTGGTGTCACTGCCAAATATTCCCATCCTACAATTACTGCAGAGCTTGCAAAACGAGATTCAATTTTGGTTACGGATAATGGACAAGAAACTTATAAAAATTATCTATTAGATAATTGTTCTTACCGAGTAACCAATCATTTACATGACTGTGCTCCTATGGTAATCATTTACTCTTCAAAGTGTCAGGTCAAGGCATCATTAGCTTCATAGCTAACGTCGAGGTTCTCTGTTAACATTGCCTAGTGGAACTGTCATTATCGGTCCTATGCACCAGTTTGGGTATTATCTTGCACAGCTCACTTGACAGTGAAAGCACAGATTGGTCTGATCACAGTGATTTGAGCCCATCTACTAACTGCAGAAATTTCACAATGATTTTCCCCTCCGAATGGCGGCTTCGGCCACAAATGACTCTTCATCAAGTCTTGTCTACATTCGTGACCAGTTTATCCATTCCAATAGCACGTTTACTCCTAACAGATTGTCCCGCAAACAGCTGTAATTTAAATATCAGTCGTAACTAATTGTTAATAAGACACCGGTAAACTGTATAAGTAACACGGAATAAAATCGCTTATCACAACTGAGCAAGTTAACTTTGTGGCAGGGTGACACCAAGGGGGACTTTTAGACAGTTACTGACATAGTGAACCTAACCAGCCGCTTTTAGTTAGTTGAGGTGTTCCCTAACACTATGGTTCATTTGCTGGATCAACAGATGACTGATTTCCACAGCAATTAAAGCAGAACTTTCAGTCTATCATATTTGCATGTCGCAGTTAACAGCTACGAGTTATCATCCCAACCTATCCACTTGCCTGTTACGTGCGCATATCATAAAAGGCATTGACGAAAACCCCAGAATAGATAAGTCAGATGGCCAAATTGTTGCACATGTCAAATGAATGCAAATTACCTGCAATATCCAAGCCGTACTATTGTAGAACATACGACTACGCTTACATTCCTTTCGGCCAACTGGATAAGCAATCCTAATCGCATCTTTTCTTGCCACTAATTATTGTTGTCCGTTTTCGTATAATGCTCCTGAAAGCGTTTGATGATTTTGAAAAATGGTTTGTTGTCACAACGTTCTCTATGTTTCTGGCCAAATTCACGTTAAGACCAAGTTATTGCTACATCTACAGTATAAGGCACAGCATATGGTGTATGACGGTCACAAACCCAATAAGCGTTTACAGATATACTAATACATTACTGTTCCTTTCAAGTATGTGGATGTGTATTCACAGTGCAGCCTTTCAAACGTCCACAGTTAGAAATTACTTGGAACAGTTCTTCTGATCACGTGTGGTCGCTTTAAAAACTGGCAGTGGAAAAAATCACCTTGTTCATCTTCTTTATGGTGGGATCACTATTCTAGCGCCAATTAATCAGCACACTCACTGCTCATTCAGACGTGTTTATAAATGACAATCAAGCTATTTAACAAACACTACATCACCTCCTCAAGCAAACCCAAAAGACAGATTGCCCTCATTAGACAAACTCCCCATGGACAGCTTGTGGCCTTACACATAGGCGTATTTTAAAAACGGTCAGCAAACATCGGAAGACCTGCATAGGAATTACTGGTCACCGGTAGTACATCGCAGGGGGTTCATTTCTTTGTTGTGGCAGAAGTGTCTAGTACTGATCAGCTATGACAAGAACAAAAGTATAGTCTACTGAGTTTCGGTAGAAGCTGACTGCAGAGTCAACGTGGACGTGGAAGCTCAAATCGGTCGTGCATGGTTTATAATTTATGTCAACCAAATGATATTAATACATATTGCTTCCCAAGTTTGATAGTCATTGTGACTCAATTAGGACTGAGAAATTCTAATCTCAGGTATCAACAAAACGATTATCAGGTTTCCCCCTAAGGCCACCTAGCAGCCAGAACATTACTCCCAAGCAGATGTGACTGACAGTTTAGATGTAATCATTCACCGCTACCTGCTTTTAGGCTGACGATGTGATGGATAGTACGGTTGCCCCATGAGAATATGGACCGGAGTCCAAATCCGACTGTTCGCAAGTAAATACGACACAGAAGAGATTCATAAAAATGACATTTTTGACATTTTTCGGACAGTAATGGTAAATCATATAACTGATCCTTCGTTAGTACTGGCCCGTTTGACTGTTTAGTTGCCGAGAAAGCCATCACTGTTCAACTGTTTTAAAAAAATTAACATGAGTAAAAATGGAAGCAAACATTCGGCCAGCTCCAAACAACAGACCAAGAGATTGTTAGATCACACAAGAGTCGGTAGTGAACAACCTGTTAAACTTTGGATCGTTGCACCAGGTTGAAAGAGTAGACTTGAAGCAACCGGACTCATGTCTCTTCACCCCACTTCTGATCTTTTTAAGTTGAACGTGCACTCTTACGGATGATAATACATGTTGTAGTACAAGACTACAGCTGTCTTGAGAAATACCTATGTCTCGTCACCCACTATTCCATTTTTTTGCGTCGTAAAACGTAGACCCACTCTAGAGGATGTTGCACCTGTAGATTCAACAGTGGATATTTCATCCCAACTGCTGCGTCACCATGTATTTATGAATGAGCCTAACGGTCAGACACATGTATTGCACTGCAAGTATGCTCACTTCTGCGTGCTCAGTGACAATTTAAAAACGACTGCTTTTATCCAATTTACCTTTTATGGTACATTTCCAAAGTACAGGACGTGAAGATTGTAGATCAGGAGTTCAGTGTGAATGATCCGTGGTTGATTTCCGTTAAAAGATCGCTGACTAAACTAGTTAGAGCTCGAAGAACAACTTTAAATTTTGATTCTGAGCAGTGAGATGTTAGTCATTATTACTGGGCCAGTAGTACTGGGGTGTGCCTTTGCTACGTAAACCGAGTGTGATCATTCAGGAAACCAGTCAAACTCTGTGGCGGTTGGACAAAACACGCTGCGCGGTGTCCGAGTATGTACCGTTTCGAGCAAACATTTATTGTCATCGTTAGTGCCGGCGATTTTGTCAGGGATTCTTAAGGCACTAGCTAATCGACTGAGTAAACTCAGGTGACGTTGTTTACAAATTCTGTAAATGGCTCATATCACTAGGTGGAATACTGCCCGTGTTGCTGTTAATTGCGTACGTTCATCTAAGCAGTCAGCAACTTTTTGTGTTGCTGCAACGGATAGCGGCATGTCCAAACAGGATAACACCTAGTTGAGTTAACAGTGGGACATATGTATGCACCGGAAGTACTCAATAAATTAGTCCGCAAATACCTTGGTTTTTGTGAAGCTTTATAATCTCCATGACGTACACGTGATAAGAGAGTTATCTCCATTGGAGTTAACATTTTAACCTTTCAACTAAACGTGTTCATATTAAACATTTCACAAACCTTGATGGCATATTTGTAAGTTTGTTCGGCTTCAACTTGTCGGTCCGTTCGAAGGCAAACCAGTGATAAATAGGCCCATATTTTGGGGTCTCGATTGTTGAAGAAGTTGGCTTCTGTCAGTGCTTCTTCCGCATTATCCAACTCGTTCAGCTGAAATATCAAATTAATATTGTTATTTTAATGATAAACTTGACTCCATTTGCCGTGTTTTGCCAGGCATTTTTTAGGACTGGGCAGACTGTGCGATTGTCGCCTGTTAACCGTAATTGATCGGCACTGCTCTATCAAATTTTACATTTTGAGCGGTTCACTCTAAGTGTCTAATTCCACCAAATAAGGACATTATGGTATTGCCGTTAGATCGAATCAAAACGATAATACACTAGACTGTGTGTCCCTTGAACCAAATTGAGAATCGAGCGAATATGTTTACCAGTTTCTTTTATCAGCATCATCACTTGTCCAATGTGTTGAAACTGAACTTAACAATTGGTTAAAACGGTTTCATAATAACAAAAAAGTTTTCTAAAAGTGATCAGACTTCACTCCTTCTGCTGGAAATCATGAATTTTGACAAAACAGTCAAACAACGTCGATAGCACCATATTTTCCCAATCTGCAGTTGGCGAATTCCATACACATAACTTGATGTGCTTTTTGCACAAAACATACACATTGCGACAGATATGGCATATTATGAGAGGAGGCTCATGGTTCGGTGATAAGGAGAACTTGCTGCGGAAAAGCCAGACGCGTGGAGCTGTCACTACGGACATGGCCACTGAGGAAGGAAATGTGTCTCAATTTGCGCAGGAATAATAGACGTTCGCTGATCGTGAGGAAATTTTCAACCTTTGAGATGAGTCAACTGGCAATGTTAATTAGCGTCTAAGAGGGCAATCCTTATATTCAGAAGCTGGAACAACTTGCTGTCTTAGACTTTTCCAGATTCACAGTTGACACCAAGTCGTCAACACGATAGTGTTTTAAATCTTATGACACACATCACGAGATTACGGCTATCTCTTCGAGGGATGCTCAACTGTATCTCTTTAAATACGAGAATCTTCCCTCTTTCAGAGGGTCCACTTCGCGTCTTCGTGGTATGAAGCAAACACTGGACTCGGAAACTTGACAGCTTGTTCAAGCCCGGACCACTGGAATGCGGCTCCTTAGCTATGACGTCAACCAAATGATGAGACATATTCCATTCTTCGGTTCATAACTTTTACCTGACCAACCACCATCGAGCCAGTGAATCTGCTTGAAAACAACATATCAACCTGAGGCGACCACATAACTTAACCAGGATATTTTACATACTGTTTTGTACAATTTATCTTCCATAAAACACAGGCGAAATTGGGACTACATATTTACAATAGCACCTGTTCTTAAATACAGAAAGTGGTTATTGTCGAATGATCATGCTTACTGGTTTGCTGGATGTCATACGCCTGTATCTTTTCATTCGTCTACATCATTCATCGTACATTACGTTCTTTATATTACATTATAGATATGTGATTTGTTCACAGATTGAATAAAGCCTACCGTTCTGACAACTCACATTCTTTCTTAGTATCAGTCTGTTGAACGTACGTTTTGAATCGTTATACTGAACAAATGCTTTTGTCGCGGGATGTATAGATGTGAGGGAAAACATGCATTCACGAAGAATGCATACACAGACAAGCGCAGACCTTACAGCGTCATGCTGAGTTACCGTATCAACTACAGCCTTCAAACAAATGGCCTATTTCAGCACCTGAGAGGTTCACAGGACAATACTTGTTATGACACAGAGTAAAAATACTGTCCTTTTGCATTACAAGTGGTTAGGTCTGTCTACGATGAGTACATATTCTGTAAGACACAATCAAAACTAGCAGTCGTGCATGGAGTGAGTTTGGTTTGTGTAATAAGGCTTGCCACCGTGTTGTCATCGCCACTTTGGTTTTCGTTTGTGTAAATAGTGTGCATGGCTTACTGGACCCCTGGCACATGGCTGTGCTGTTTTCTTCTTTTACAGAACTATCGCTGGAACCCCCATTCCGCAAGAATGTTGTCTCCCGCTATCTCTACGTTGAACAAAAATGGTCCACGATTGTAAACGATAGTCAATTGAAAACGGTCGGTTTTCATGTTACAAAACATCAAGGGACATTGGCATTGGCAATTTGTGTAGTCCTGGTAGCTAGATGGGCTTTGAGAAGCATTCAATAAGTTCAATAGAAACAAGCAAACAATTAATGTTTCTGGTTGTTGTAAACTTTTGTTGAAAACCGAAGGGGTCCATTGTCGTGTGTCAACTCTAACGACTGAAAGGCTTACGCTCAGTCTTAGTTATTCATTCTTCTCAGATCTGGTCAGTTGGCTGTATGTCAGCTGACTGTGTGATCCACTCCTGCATCCTAACACCAACAGCCTAGGTCACGCATAACAACAGCTCGCACGTCAAAAGGTGATCTAAAAAACCCTATGCGGGCCACATACACAACGCACGGTGTACCATTCTGACTTTCATCTATCCCATTGCCAGCGAACGCGTTCCAGTGAACACTACGGTCATCAATGACACACACTCACGCATTCACCAATGAGCTGTAGCTGCTCACACAGGCAAACGACTGTTGACAGAGGCGTGAAACCAAACAACCTGCAATGCCGCGTAGTAGAAGACGAACGTTTCGGTAATGCACCTAAGCAAAAGTCAGGAGGACGTGAGATACACCATAATCCAACAGTTACATCCGCATCTACACGATCCTGTGCTTTCCACAATCTCCAAACATATACGCACGTCTGGATTATTGTTTGGCATCCCGAATTTTAGTTTGTACTGTACGTGCTTATTGCCTATTTTCCATCGTTCTCACGATTGTGCAATTGCACGTATCACTGATGAGCAGTAAGGGATTTTGTTAGTTCTAAGTTGAAAGTCACTAACATCCGATAGTAGCCTGTGCATTCAGATGAAATTTCCAACCAACCCATTTCGAATAGAAGCGCTAGACTCGAATTTAGTTGCCGTCAGTGTTCGTTAACAGTGCATATTTTGCCATGGCCGAGATTAGAATTCCGGCCACGCTTTCTTGAGGCAGCCGTGTTGACCACTGCACCACTAACGCCACATTAGACACAAACGAATAATCGTATTCCAGTGCAACAGACATTCACTTGTGGGTAGTGGAAAGGTTACTTGATCGTCGTCTATCGAGACGACAGTATCTGAGCACGAAGTGACGTAAACTAACTTTCTCAGAGATTCTATGTAGTAGCAATGGCGAAAAAGACTGCTTATTTCCTAGTTCATATAATAGATTATATTCGGATGAACATATTTGCCAATACGTCAGCGTCACAACGTACCTTGTTTAAAACACGATAATGCTTGTTTTCGAGTTGGAGTTAACAGGAAATTTATTGTGTCCTCTATTGAGGCAACCGGCCAACCTCCTCATAACTCACAAACGGAAGTCGTTGAGCGTTCACATATGATAATTCGGTCGTGCTTAATGTGAGTTCGGTGGCGCAGTGGTCAACATGCTTGCCTAATGTAAGCGTGGTCAAAGTTCTACTGCCGACCGTGGCAAGGATCAGCAATATTGAATTGCCTTAATGAGAACGAAACTCGAATCTGGTGCTTCTTTGCAAAAAGGGCTGACTGGAAAACCTGTGAGAAATGTGATAAAATGTGAATGATAAGAACTCGAAATTACACGGATGTTAATGGTTGCAGTCAATGCCTATTAGGTACTAACTACTGATATATATTTTCACAGCTGCTATTTAAAACCTCACAGAATCACGAGATTGCTAAGAAGGGGGATCCACTCACTCAATGTTGTCTCAATAACAGATTGCTCTATCTTGTCACTGTTAATATTAATGAAATACTTGAAGCAGCATCACATATTTCGCCTGCAAACAGTACCCAATAGTAATACAGTTTGAATAAAACAATGAGAAGACGCAATTCATGTGATGTTCCCCGGAGTAACATTTCGTACATTCTGATCACACATGGACATGTAACTATCAATATTTGAGAGCTCAAGTGAATCAAATATGTTATTCTCGAAGTTGAACCAGACTCACCCGAATTTAAAA
>LUCH01004480.1:36740-50929 GCA_013368495.1 Paragonimus heterotremus | reverse complement strand
CTGTCCACACTGTCTTACGGCAGTGAAACTTGGACGTTGTATCAGAGGAATGTGCGTTATCTGAGCCGATTCCATCTGTAATATCTGAGACGCATGTTAGATGTTCGGCGGTTGGACATGTTTTCGAACACCGAGGTAGTTGAACGAACGGACATGCACGGGATGGAAGCCATGCTGATATTCGATCAGCTTAGTTAGCTACGACCCGTCCATCCGTTAAGCGTTTGGGATTGGTAGGTCGTCAGCGTATTCACAGTGCACCGTCGACGAAGAGACGACGAGTAGGTTGACCTCAGGTAGGTCAATCGGTACATCCATTCTATTTTTGTTAACGATTGCGTCGACCTAGATTATGGTCGTTTGGCAACTAATCCGTTTCTCTTTTCAGAAATTTGGGTGTCTGCGATCATCTATCCATTCGTCTCTTCAGCTTTGTTGATGTATTGTATGATGAATAGTTTGCCTTGTTCTTTTCATGGTCTAGTCTGAAGTTCTTTCTTCATTTTGTCCTCTCTAGAATGCACTAACGCGCATTCATATACTGGAATGCTTCTTGTATTACATTTTATATATCTTCTTTATGGTTTAGATTTTGTGGTTGCAGTCTCTCTGTGTCTCGTGGTAACCAATTAATTGGCTAACCGGTATTGGCCGACTGGACACAAATGCCACACTCACACATCTACTGGTCTTATTCCTTCGGATTTACACCGGATACGTGGTGTGTGAATGGAACCGCAACTGAAGCAGCGCAAGCCACTTGGGGTGATGGTTTGAAGCGCAGGCATCCATTGGCTTCGGTCATTGTGTCAGGCTAACTCGTTTCGGATGCCTCCAACCATGTCTGGTTCTGTACAGTCATGTGTGATAAATATGGCTCGTTAAAATTAACGTAAACAGATTGGAAGAAAAAAGTTGACCCGTTTTAAATTACTGTCCTAAATTGCTAAGTAACGACAGAACAACTAGTAGTGAATAGGTCGGTACCCCCCTTCTCAGATCAGTACTATGATGACTAAACTCCTAACTGATTCGATCGATCGAATAGATGACTGCTTCAACCGATAAGATGAGTGCAACCACCTTAAGTCTCTGCACATTGTTGACCACAATGGGTCAAAAACAATTGCAGTAGAATGAAGATGGAAAGAGATTTACATCAAAGAAAAGGAAGTTTTATATTTCAGACTGACTTTTACATAACCTTCACGACAACTTGAGTGAAAACGTGGAATATGCCGCCTTATAAATCAATATGGATTCCGTCCTATGGTGTCTTATCTAACAAGTTTACGGTAGGGCCAAAAAATGACATGGACGCAAGCTAGTTGTATCCTCTTTATTATCTGAAATTGGATATTAGTGTCTTCTGCTAAATTAGTAACTGTGAACTCATTAAACTCACTGGTTAGTGACGTTATTCAACTTGTCATCAACTTGTCCACCTCTTGGAGTTGCCGTGTTTTCTTATCTCTATGGTTTTTATCCCATTCTTACATATGTTGCATCGTTAAATTTGGGAGGTTGATATCGAACCAAACAAGTGCTCCGTCCGGATTATGCATGTACACGCATCTACAAGTCTCTGTTTCCAAAAGGTTTTTCTTAAGTTCAACGATTGATCAACCAACCTGGACCGGTTATGAATCATTTATTCTCTGGTTCTAGTCTTTCAGAAATACGCGATATGTGTGTGATATCATGAATGGTTCGATTCAAACCACTTGAAGTAATATATACAAATCCATGTAAATCACAACATTGAGGTTGTCAACTGTGAAATTGTGTACACAGATATACGTGCTGTTGTGTATGCTTTTCGGATGTTCAGGGCACGTTTGAAGCGAAGCAGCTGTTAACATTTAACTAAACATCGGTTCAACAACAACAAAAAATTACAATTCGTTCTAATCGCGTTTATAGGCAAAATGAGTTGGTGGTCATGGCTAGGTTCATTAGGTTTTGCAGTTCCACTTACAGCGACTGTTTTCATATGTCCTGATCAACTTCCTATAAAATACCTCATCAGGTTGACTTGTACACAACTTTTGTATGATGCTTGAGTTCGTTATAACAAGTTGCAGAACTTCTTCTGAGTTTCAGCTATCTCAACCGATGTTTTCTGGCTTTAAGATGTGAATGGATGCTGTTTGCAGTTTTCAGAATCAAACAAACTTTCGTGTAGATCAACGTGAAATAAAAACACTAGACCGCAGTTTTATCAGTGCTGTTGTCCTAGTTATTCGGAGTATTTTCAAAAATTGAAGAGCTCATTGTATGTGATAGTGTCGAACGAAAATTAACACTTTTTTTTAAACAATCCCTGAATCACAGCACGTGTTCTACACCGCTAACTCACATGCTCATTCTCTTCCACACGAATGCTTTTACCAGATTTGTTTGACCGTTCTTCTTTGCCCAGCTCTAAACGTACGCTGGGAATCATAGCATGACAACACTCCAGAGTCAGTTCTTGAGACCCATAATCATGAAAGGCAGTCGCTGTTACTTGATTCGTATGGGCTGGCACTTTATGGTGAAAAACCAAGACAGAGGCGCTCGACTTTCCTCCACGTCTTTTCTTCAGTGAATAACCTGAACAAATTGGCACGGCAGGCGTTTGTGACGTAGAGTAATTCACCATCACACCGTCATCGGGTGTAGAAAGCGAACACCACGGTCTTGACAAGGTTGAAATGAACTCACTGAATCGAGGAGGATCATTGTGTTTCCACCACATGATGAGTTATTTATTTGTTTCCATCCAATTTCCATCCATTTTTCCAAAAATCTCGGCGATCGATGAGATAATTAATCGTGTTTTTCTGTATTGTGTTCCCTGTAAGTCCACAATCGGATGACTTCGAGTTAATTTCATATCAGGTAATTAACTTCTACGATCTCACGACCGACCGTTAAATCTATCCGACCACATTCATGTTTATCACTGAGTTACTCGAGTAGTGAAGATGAACGATCACACTATACTACTCGTCAGTAGCGAAGTGAAGGCACGCATTTAGGACTGAAATAAACTGGGAGAGATAAAGGAAGAAGCATTAGAGTGCACTTTAGCATTAAGTGGTGTTTTATGTACATGAAATTAGCACTGGCAACCGCTGTGTCTTTGGGTCAATGGTATGTGCAAATGAGTGTTTCTTTTCGTGATGATTTTGAAGTATGTACCCCTTGTTGACTTTCCGAATGAACGATCCTTATGTCATCCACTGTCTTGGCTCAAAATATACGCAACCTATGAACCCAGTGACACCAACCGAGATGGTTTAGTGGATGAACATCAAAATAGCGGTTGAAAAAGTTAGACTTTATGCAGTACTGAAGGAACTGCGCAGAATAATCACTCTCTCCTTTCAAACGTTAATCCTCCGCAGGCTCAAATACACTAGAAAGGAACAACAAAACAGTACAATGTCCAAGCAAAATGACCGAAAATTAACAAAAGATGAGCTCACTAATACGACTGAATCCAGGTAATGGTGAGACAGATGGCAATCAATCGACTTGGAAAATGGTCACAAATGTGACATTGCAGTTAAAAACGAGACGCAAGTCGAAGATAGATGTCAAATCTATCGAAAGCACAGACGCGTGGCTAAGCACGAGATATATATTCTGCAACTAAACTCAACGTTCTCTGACTATTCAACGACATACCAAATGCGGTATACAAAGGGGTTGGCTAAGAAGTCTGTAGCAGTGTGGGAGCTGTAGTTAACTGCTAGTCGTGTTCATATTATGTCACCAGAAATACCCTACTGCTTACGAGTAGTCATAATATTACCCACCAAACTTACTGAGTTTTGTGATCTCCACTTGACTTAGTCATGGGGTCATCACTTGTAGTTAACAGTACGGTTTCCGCGTCTCTCACAAAGGTAATCGAGCAACCCGAGCATTCCTCGCAGTTTAAACTCGAGTTTCTTGCTCCAGTTTGAAATGGACCGTGTGAAAAGTCAGTGGAAATGCAAGAGTCGCAGTCAATTGTGAGTACTATTCAACTCATATCAATTGAAATCCTCTAATAAGTAGCAGTGTTGAATAAATAACAACAAAGTGTTCAATCAGTTCAACAGTGAAAATGTGGCTACCGCACAAAGTGACTTAGTTGTCACTCTCCAAACGGCATTTAATGGTAGAATATTTGACACTCACCGATTCAAAACCCACTCCTTGGTTGATTGGTTGTGAAAACATACGATTGTGCCTAACTTCCAGGTAATTGAAATAGCGGGAAATCAAACACCAGACGCTAAAAGTAAATCACACTTATCAGGTGGCCGCAGTTAAATGGGCGTCCATGAGAACATTTCATGTCGCTCCTACGAATGTGGACCCCGAGGAGATTTTTGAGACGAGTAATACACAGCAAAAACTAACAAATTACATTTTGGCTTGTATATGGTTAATTTACCTGGAGGGAATTCTGAATTTCAACCCAAAGGCTAGAATCTCCAGTTGCACCAACGTGACATGCTTTGACAGTATATTTCGCATGAGTTTCAGATCATCTACAGGAAGCGCGCGCACTCCATTCGCACGAAGCGGAAAGAGTTAAAGACTGAGTAGAGTTTTAGATCTAGTATTCAGTTACAATCAAAACGCAAATGTACATCACTTCCATACGGTGACAAATGTCGACGTTCTCGAATGTCTGTGAGTTACTACTTACCAGTCTTAGTGAATAGCACAGTACGGGTGGTGATCTGAGTGGAATCGGAGGAGAACCACAACCGACTGTCTGCGTGCCAAATTTCATGTGACACTAATGTCTCCGACTCACCCTTCTTACATAATGTTCTCATATACGGTTGTTACAATTCAAAGTCTGTTCCGATTCACCGTGTTTTCTTCTCAACAAACTGACCATGATAGACGACCTTTCATATGCAAATTTTCTAAGCAAACTGGAGGAGACTAGCATGTTGTCACACGTGCTTACTTCAGTAGACAAAATTTGCATTTGAAGCATTAGCATGATGCTCGATTACGTGTGTGCTTCATAAGTCCACTGTGTTATCTTCACACAGTATCGCCATGTTGTACTGAGCACCTTATGAACGGTCCGCTCTCCTTGTGAGAAATAGAAGGCGACCTTCAGAATCAGGCGCTAATTGAGTCATTAGCTTCATAAACAGAATTTCAAGGTTAGCTGGCCATTTTGGGTAAAAGTGGTACAGCAGAGGAAAAGACATCAAACGACGTAACTGCAGAACGACAAGGCGGTCTGGGAGTCCGATCAGTGCATTCGCTGGGAACATAGAGTAAACGGTTCATAAGATATTGAAAGTCCTACGGTACTGAATCTACTTCAAGATTGTTTGTTGTCTGGAGCATAAATTTCTCAATGTCCCGTCTTAATTAGCTTGCCTGAACGGCGAATACAACTCAGTTAGTTTTCAGAATAGACGATGTAATGAACAAGCTTGTTTTCGGTTATTCATCACCAAGCCAAATACATAACATTTGTATGAAACAATGTTGTCTATTCTGCCAAATTGCATGTCCGTTTCAACTCTACCTCAAACTTGTGTCCACGGTTAGAAGATAAATTGCACGTTTCCGCGGTATCTTTTTGTGTATACTCATTTACTTGTTCAGGTGGGACTAATTACGTGGGTCGCACGACCAGACGCCCATCTGAACGTATCTGTGAGCATCACCCAGCTCGGATTAATAGCAGAGTCACCAAGATAATCACCAACGCAGTTGTGGCACATCTTGTTGATTCGCATTATACTGTCAACCCGACCTTCTCTCTCCGCCTGATTTACTGAGTCAAGGACGGTCAGTCAAAAGCCAAAATAATCGATCGATCGATTACCACCTCATAATTATTTTATTTGCTAGAAAAATGTTTCACATTGTCTTCCGTTCACCGTAAAAACCAATGGACTAAGCGCTTCACACAACCGATGTCCAACAACCAATCATTTACATTCAAGCAAAACAAATAGACGTGGAGAATTTCACGATTGGCATTGATGAGCTAAGTAATTATCGTTGTTCTTATGTACTTGATTTACGTACCACCAAATAGGAAAACTTAATCATACGGAAGATCAGTACATCGTCTGGGAATCCTACTGTGCCATCAACCGGACAAATTTGAAGTGAATCCCTAAACTCATCCTGTAATTCAGCTTTGATTCAAATTAATAGTTTGGGGTGATCAAAACAATGAGGAAGGTTCAACATACGGAATCACTGTTCAACCCAGTCATTAAAAACAATTTGAAATCGATCGCTTCCACACTAGGAAGAATATGTACCTATATTCCATTAACTAACTCATTACTGAGATCAAGTTCACAATTCATTTTCAGGCTTTAGAGACGTGAACCTATCACCTGGTGATTTAATTCTCCCTAACAACAGTCCAATGACAACTTCTGGTGTTCACTGTTCACTGTTTAATTCACATACAATTTTAAAGAGTTCGGACGCCAACGGGAGCTGAATTCAATTTGAAAGAAGTGATTCAAATTACAGAAACGAATTTTTATCCCGTCCGTACGGGGCAATAGGTTGAGTGTTTTCAAGCGCATAAAATTCCCTATGTGTGGCTGAATTTTAAGAGGATTACAGCTCGACTACATGTATCCTTTCAATATGTTTCACTTGGTTGACACGCTCACTGAGCCCTATGCGCTACGATGAATCCTAATTAAGGTAACCGCATCTTAAGAGGAAGACTGAACTACTGAGCCTCCGGCACGTTCATAGCGTTGATATTAAATGCTAGAACCATACTGTTGGTTGTTTCTACTACAGCCGGACTCGGCATCCCGTTCTAAATGTGTTAAAAGTGCCCCTTCTTTTATAAGCATTTCACACCTACTTAACCGAGAGCAATTTCTTAGGAAGCTTCTAGGGCCAGCTTCCACTTGCCGAGGTATGTTGTCAGTGGGCGTCTTGTTGGATCCAGAAGGATTCATGTTGCACTTATAAGCATCCTCGAAACACAAAGTTTCCAGTTCACTGGATCTGGGGCTGGGAATGATTTTTCTGAGCTGTTATTTTCACCCACGAATCCGTAATACAGGCCAGTCCTCAATCACTTTTTGAGTGAAGGTGTACTCACCCATTTGAGAGGCCGAAGATGTTTAACAATGGCAACGGTTGAAAATGTCGAGCAACATTACGTTTCATTGCAATTCCTCTCATTTTGTCTAAAACGGTTCGGTTTATTACTTCTTATTTGAAAAAATCTACAGTTGAGAAATCAACTAAACCCACGTTCCAAATATATCCGCGGCCTAAATGACGAAACGTTGCGGTTTGTAGAGAAAAATATATTACTTAATTCTCCGGATGAATTTAGAACACGCAAGTAAGACTGTGTAAGATGTATTCCGTAAAGACATTTGGATCGATCTCATCTGTTACGGTACACTGACTAAGATCAGCAAGTACGCATTATTTCAAACATGTGTAAAATATGAATGGGTTATTGGCTACAATGAGAGTAGCTCACAGAACCGAAGGTAACCTACACTTTTTCCAGCTAAGATGTCTCGATATCACTGTCGCCTGTTTCGATATCAATCTAAGATGTCCCACTAGGGTTCTCTCGATTTCAACAGCAAATGAGGTCGCATGACTATTGTACCTATGAATTGGTTGATTCTTATGGAGTGGAAAGACAGATTCGTCGGGTGCACGAAGTAAACAGAGCAAGTTCTAATGGACCCGGATGCCTAGTTGACGGGGCTGCAGACGAACCTGTGCGAGATGAGTATTGAGCGCTTGTCTGTGCCCATACGCCACAGAACGCACATGGTCAACATACTTGGCAAACCGATCTGTTGTCAGTGGGTACGAGTGATCCATTCAGCTTGGCATAGACTTCAATCGTCGTCGTCCGAACAGCCGAAGAAGTAGGGCAAGCCCCATTTCGTGTACTGGAGCGGTTGCTATCCCAGTAGCAACGTGACAGACGCTTCAGTAGACGGAGGCAGAACGGGAACAGCCAGAATAATACAGATCGTCCACGACGTGTGGAGCCGGATACATAGGGCTTGCCATAAAACATATCTGGTAGCCGAGTCCGGTTAGGGGGCGGTTTCACCAGATCGCTATAACCAAAGCCGAAACGGGGGTGAACGAGTATTTCAAGTAAGGTAGCTCGGCCCCAGGGTTTTGGCAACCGCGGCCCACGATCGATAGCGTCGGGGTGAATACACTTACCTCTGTAAGCGTTTCAGCGATTGAAACCTAGTGGTGGGTTGAGAACAAGGCCCCATCGATGACAGAAAATGGGCAAACTAAAAGTACGATATTTTCCTAACGGATTATATTTTCACGATAATGTTTTCACCTAAACGATGGATCAAAGAATGCTTCGTTCACAACCGGCACAGATTTTCAAAGTACTGAAAATTGATCGAGGGTTATCAATTTTCCCATAAAATCCAAAGTAAATCATGCTGTATTCAGATTTATCGCGTCACTGGTGGACTCTGACTTAACGTCTTATAGTCATGTCGCTACAACGGTAAGCGTCGCTTTGCATATCTTAGTTTTGTGGCCCTGTTATTGGGTCTTGTTGTCTCACCCCTGACTGTCTTATGTGACCATCTTATTCATATACGGGTGCCATGATGAAGGTAACTTACTGCCTTATCGAGATCGGGGTGGACAGCTCGTTCAAAAATGTTGCCCACATTGAGGTACGTGGTTCTCTAGAAACTTGCAGTCTTGAAAAATGCCGTGCCTGAATTAGACTGAACTAAACACTACGCTGGAATCAGTTCACACTGGCAGACCACGACTAAGAGAACATTGTTTTGTTTTAGGAAGAACAGCTACCGATAATGAGATTTTCTGTAATCTACACAGGTTGTAGAGAGTACTGGATGCAATTACCTAAAACTGGTTACATCTTGGTGTACGCTTGTCTGCGCCATTTACAGACGATTTGTGCACTGCGTATAATAAGTACATGATTTCCATTCTCATTGGCCTTTTTTAGATATGATATCTGGTTAATACATATCTGTGACTAGTGACAGTTGAAGGCAGGACTGGAACATCCAGAGTTCCCATGTATACAAAAATTATGGCTGCGGTCCATGGCAAACTATTGTAGATCCATTCTGGCTTTAGACAATCTGGGTGTGACTCAGCCGATACAAATGACCCCACATGATCAGTGTAGAAATGTGCTAGTTGCTGTGCCGACAGAACGATTTGACTAAGGACAGGCTAGGCATACTGGCCGGTCAAGATAAGGGTGACTACTGGAAGTGGTTTACTAGATATGAAAATTTGTCAGTCAGTAGGTTGTAATGAACCGGCCAAGCAGTTCACAACAGAAACCAACTGTCGGATGTACACCATCTATCTGCTTGGTTTCATCAGTATTTTCCGAGAGGTATCCACTGAGGAATCGAACTGGCTGTCGATTCCAAATAGTCTCAGTCTGTCCCATTGTTCTCTCTACTGATCTGTTCTCTGTCTTCTGGTGAACCACGCTACACACCTCACACATTCAGCTAACATTAGACTCCTTCCAGAAAGAGGGCAACACACTTTGGATACGTGTGTGCCATGTCAACTGAGCTCTAGTTAAGAGATGCACTTCCTAACCGGAACTCGTTTCCTGAATGTCACACTGCCTTTGCTCATGTTAAGCCTATGCTCATTTCGGATCTGCGCCTGACTAGATTCGACGTTTCAGTGGACATTATGTTTACCCTGGGTGCCTCAAATTAGGTATTGACACAGTTGTCCCACTGATTCCCGGGTGGTACCTGAAAGTCAACAGCTCACGGATCCAAGGCGCTAACCGGAGCATGGGAGGATTAAGGACAAATCAAAAACGAATTGTTTAAAATTGCATTCGCATTGAAGAAATTTGACTAAATGCTGTACAGATGTCACTTCACCATGTTGACCGGTCACAAGCCGCTGCATGCAGTATTTGGATCAAAGGTGTTCTGTATATGCGGTAAACCATCTCCAGCTACGGGAAATCATGCCCGTTAGCTACAATTTTACCACCAAATGCTAATCGATAGCCATTATCGGGCAAACAGATGTCTCATCATCAATAGTTGCTTCGCGCACCACGGAAAATGAGAACAATGTGGTCGTGATCATTTCCGTAGATTATGTTGTGAATTATGTGGCAGTAGATGCAAGTAAGAACCTGACCATAACTATCAATGATCCAACAGTCGACAAGACACTCGGCACTTCGGAATCTTCAGCACCATATTCATGAGGCACGACCTTAAAATATCCTTGATGGTAGGATGAAGCAGTATTTTCTTTGGGAGGTTTGTCTTTCTATCGTCACTCTTCACATCCAGTCTGGTGAACATGCGATCGTCCCATCTGGTCTTAGAAAACGAGTTCTGAAGCAATTCCATTGGAACCATCCCAGTATCAGTCGGATGAAAGAATCCGCATGTAATTAGGTACACTGATCTCACATGGATTCCGACATCAAAAAGCTTTTCACAGATTGTTCTGCTTGTACACTGTCTGATAAATCCAACTGAAAACTGAATTACATTTGTCGCCAATATCTGAAAAACAGTTGATTCGCGTTCACATTAACCTCGTCGAAACACTGATCAACAGTCAAAACCTTTTAATGCTTGTTGACGGATACGACTATTGTCCAGAAGTTAGATCTTCAACCACCTCAATTATGTGGAGGTTAGGCCAAATCCTCAGCTGTTAAAGAATACCGGAAACAATCGTGTCACATAACGGAAATCAAGTTACTTCCAGTATACTCGATGACTTCTGTGAGCAGAATGACATCAGTCGCAAACAGTCATCGCTTTAACATTCGCGATCACATGACCAGGTTGAACGGTCTATGGACAAGTTTAAGAGAATCCTTAGAAAATCAAACGAGAGATATATAACTGACGTCCTCGAAATGTTCCTCCACAGATATCGAACGATTCCAAATCATCAGGTTCCAGAAGGAAAATCTCCAGCTGAAGCTTTGATGGGGTGCAAACTATGAACGACGAATGGCCTATTGCACTCTTTCAAACCACAAGTGTACAACGGAAATTTTCAGTTGCAACAGTAGTTTACGAAGAGGTGTGGATCTCGACCCTGCTCCTCGAAATTGGTCAATCTGTACCAACTAGGGAATATCACAGAACAGACTGTACGGACGTCCCGCCAAATTCGAAGTCGTCGACAGGCAGTGCTGCATGGGTTTCCAGTTGGCTCACTTACGTCGATACGACACGTTAATCCAGTTAGACCGTTTGTGGAACAAATGAGCCATTCGTGAAATCAATAACTGTAGCCAAAAGAGCTAGTTGACAACTCCAAGGACCAAACACCAAGCCATATAACGGGAACGTTGAGGTCCAATAAAAGTGACCAAACTTTGCCAATGGTTCTTCAATCCAGCCGTACACGGACCGCAGTAATTCCAGATTAACCCCATTCACGCAAGTACGATCAACAAGCACAAAAGAGAGGTGACAAGAGGTGCAATTCCTAACGAAGCAGGCACAGTATCGATCGACCCAGTTTCGGGGAGATTGTGTAAACCTGCAGGTGGAACGGAACGTCAGCTGGTTGGAATGAAGCTGGACTGATTTGATTCACACTGTCTGAGACAAGTCTGGTTTCGGATGGATGATTCCGTATTATTCCAGTTGGCCACCCAGATTGCAGCTGTGCGGTCGGAAGCCCGTACGTTTGAATTCTATCTGAACTGATTCTTCTACAGTAAGTCCCAGAGGTATGGGCTCGGCAACAAAAACCGGAGTCCGAACCAAACGGCTTACCCTAGTTAGCGTGTATGATACGTCCGAATATTTGATTTTTCACTATTCACACTAAAGCCCCGACCAATTAACAAGCTTGCTAGCTGACGCCATCATAGCGTCATTTGTTCTAACATCATGATTGTTATATATGGTTGTGGCGTCTGGTTCATTTTACGACTTACTGTCCGGCCAGAAGACGAACCACTGGTACACAGCCGCTTTATGTATAGGGTTTTAACAATTTGTGATTAAGTCACCGAACGGATTAATCAGTGATAAGTACCGAACTTAAAAATTAAACAAAATCGCGGACAATCAAACTACCATCAATGAAAAATTCAATTTGATCTGCAAGTAGAGCGAATTTTTGAGAAGACATGCTTCTCCCAACAGTTCACTCCCTTTCCCGGCTGCACTGCGTGGTAATTGCTTGCCATATACAGTCAGTCTCCGTGGCCGAGCTTTTGATCCGCTTCTAGTAAATGATGGTGCTCATGCCTGCTCCTTCTAGAGTTAAGAATCGATCCGTACGATCAAGTACATATCTGCCGCAGGGACGTCCATTTTCTTGTCCAGTCATGCAATCTAGTTAAGTGCTAAATTTTGTTGCCTACTTACTAGAAGGGTAAATAGAAGGTCACGTTAACAATCGTTTGTTTCAAGTGCGCAAACGGTACTTGAAAGTTTCCAGGGTTGCAAAGCCTTTGCTTAACTGAATACTTAGAGTCACGATCATTCAGCTGAGTTATGCGTCAAATTTGGAAGCTAAAATGTTGGTCCAATGTGAGATGACCCATAAACCGCGGGGCCGTACAACTAAATGAAGTCGTTTGATGTGGATTCGTGTGCGCTCCACCGCCCGAGGACAAAGACAGACGTCCGTAGAATCCACGGCACTGGTTGAAACAAGTTCTTGCTGTGTTTGGTTAGAAGTTGTCAGTTTATGCCAACCAAAATGGATAGAAAAGGGTTTCGAATCACAATATACTTAGTAGTCAACAGCCTACTGAAACGAAGATCCATATAAAACGAGCCCTAGTTGATCATAGAGAATGAGACGTTCAGCTGGATAATAAAACAGAATAGACCAGTGAGAATATTGTAGCCGCTGATTCCACATCTCAATTGGCACATCAGTTACCGATCAGTTCTAACAGTTTGGTCTAAGTGACACTCACTGACCTCAGCTGAACATGCCGGCTCACACAATCACCGTCCCTACAGCCCTCATCTTCTTCCGAACAAGGCTGGCGGCATCTGTTTCGGGTTATCCTACCACATCGACTGAAGCCAAAGAACGTCGGTGCATAACAACCATAACAAGTAGCTTTCACAGCATCACTTATTTGGTGTAAACCGGAGAGAATAAGACTGGAAGGCGTGTTGTGTTCACACGACCAATGCTAGTTAGCTAATTGATGAGCCAGTATAAAATTAAAACCACTATCTCTAGGAAAAACATTAAAGACACTACAATGGCAAGCTTCAAACGGGTAAGAAACATGCTGAAAACGGCATGCCAGAAGTAGTTCAATATAAGAATACATGTTCCAGTACTCTGAAAAGGATAAATAGAGAACATAAGAATTTAGGGTTCGAATAATAAAGAGAAAAGACATTCACCATATAATGTGTCAACAAAAGTGAAGAAAAGTTAGAAGACCACAGACAACCAGGTTTCCGAAAAAGAGTGCGTATTAGTTGCTGTGCAACGGCGGTCTCCGGTTGATACGAATGAAACGGCAGATATGTCTGACACAATCTACTTGAGCCTAACTTACCTTTCGTCTCTTCGCCGACGACGCAATATGAGTAGGTTGATGACCTACCAATCCGAGAAGGCCACCGCGTTCACCACAATAACATATAGTCATATCACCACGACCCATAACAGCTAGGGTTTCTTTGCGTACAACGCGCATCAATTCACAGCCGCACCAAATGTCGTTCAGAGGAGCTGCGGATGGCCGTCCAAATCACATTTCTCCAGACGGTCTGGTTCGAGTCTAAGTCCCTGTGAGATCCACAATTCATAGTAAAACACAAAAAGACAACCGGATAACATCCCAGTATCTCAGGTTTTGACCACCAGGATTTCGCTAGCCTGATCTCAGTTGTCCACACAGCAGCTGATTCGGAATAAGGTCATCACCCATCCAACGGACGCGATGCAGCCAACGAGGCTGATTCAATATCAGCATGGCTTCCATCCCGTTCAAGTCCATTCGTCCAACTACCTCAGTGTTCGAAATCATGTCCAACCGTCAAACATCTAAGATGCGTCTCAGATATTACAGATGGAATCGGCTCAGATAACGCACATTCCCCTGATACGACGTCTAAGTTTCACCACCGTAAGACAGTGTGGACAGCACCATTAAACGGTATACAAACAGTCTCGCATTCAGTTTTGTTTTG
>LUCH01004480.1:19158-35255 GCA_013368495.1 Paragonimus heterotremus | reverse complement strand
GGCACAGTGAATGAGACAGTCACGACTCCATTCCGATTACAATTGTGCTGAGTACAGGTAGTGTGTATGATACATCAAACTTTTGAGAATTTGTGGATGTGGTTTTCGACCGTACGGGTTCAAACGCCGGCGTTCACGATCCACCGTTAGGCGGTTGGTGTGTTCTTCGTTTGAGGACAGCTTTCCTAGCTTCCTCCTTCTGTAAGCGGAAAACGATAGTGCTGCAACTATAGTTATAATTCTGCTCCTCACCCATGCATTCGCTACCTACTGTCTTGTCACCACCACGCAGTGAGCAGTGTAACCTACGATCCTACGAGTTTAGCATCCTAACACACGCGTGTTTGGGGTATCGGAAACGGATTGGCTTGTCAGAATGGCCGAAGCCAAAGGACGCCTGCGCTTCAAACCGTCACCCTAGATGGATGGCGCTGCAGCACTTGCGGTTCCGTTCACACCGCATATCCTGTGTAAACCCGGAATAATAAGACCAGTTTATCTATGATTGAGGTCCTTGTTTTCAGCCGACCAATGCTGGTAAGATAACTGAATGTCTAGCAGGAAAAGGAAACCCTTATCCTCTCGGAAAATAACCAATGAGACAGACTGCAATAACAATCTAAACTAATAATATACACTTAAACGAAAGATGCGTAGATTTTAATATAAGAAGCATTTCAGTTTGCCAGTGTATGTTAGTGCATTCTAGAGAGGATAAGAATGGAGAATTAACTTCAGACTGGACTATGAAAAGAACACGCAAGCAATCCATCATACAATACACTAACAAAGCTGAAGAAAAGAATGGGTAGAGGACCGCAGACACCCAAATTTCTGAAAAGAGGAATGAAAAAGTTGCCAGACGACCAGTTTTGGTCGATGCACACATTAACAAAAATAGAATTGATGTATCGATTGACCTAACTGAGGCCAACGTACTCGTCGTCTCTTCGTCGACGGTGCACTATGAATACGCTGATGACCTACTAATCCCAAAGGGCCAGTGCATTCGTGGCCGTACACATCACAACGCCATATAGGCATGTTACCACGATCTATGGCACTGATGGTTCCCTTGCGTACCGCACGCTTTCGTTCTCGGCCACTCAATAACTGCTCGTTAAACTCGCGGACCTCCGTCCGAATTGTATTCCTTCAAGCAGTCCGGTTCAACACTAACTGTTCTCAACATCTACAATCAATTTTACAAAGTGAAAGACTTACCTGCACAGCTTCCTGATATCTCCGCTTCTGACCACCAGGACTTCGCTCACCTCATCTCAATTGTCCATACAACAGCTGCTTCGGGATACGGTCATCGCTCAGCCGACGTACGGGTCCCAACCAACGAAGCTGATTCAGCATCAGCATGGTTTCACTCCCGTTCGTGTCCGTTCGCCGCAGTACCTCAGTGTTCGGAATCATGTCCGACTACCGAGCACCCAGGATGCGTCTCAGATATCGCAAATGAAAGCCGCTCAGATGGCGCACGTTCCTCTGGTACAGTGTCCACGTCTCACTGTCGTACGGCAGTATAGACAGCACCATTTAGCGATAAACACAAAGCTTAAGGCTCGGCTTCAAGGTGTGGTTCTTCCAAACGTCCGAAAGCAGTACTAGCCTTTGCCACACGAGCTCTCAACTCGCGGTCCACGGACAGATCAGTGGACAGATTGCTGCCCAATTAGCAGGAATCTGTGCAGCTGTCGACAACATCTCCATTGATGCGAATTTTGGGTGAAGGTGCACAGATAGCACCTCCGTCCGGAGAAGGCTGTAAGAAGGAAAATGTCTTACCTGTATTGATGTCCAATCCAAACTTGGATGCCGCGGTCGCGAAAACCGTGGCCAGTCACTGTATTTCGTCCCCGCTTTGTGCGAACAGCGCGCTGTTATCTGCGAACAGAAGCATGCGCATCGGTGAGGTATGTAATCGGGTTGGGGCGCCGAAACGTCGGACGTTCAGTAGGTGCCCATCCGTTCGGTACTCTACATCATCGCCGTCCTTCCCAGAGTCTTGAAAAGCAACTGTTGACATGGCAGTCAAATATAAACTAAATGTGTTTAGAACTAGCATACAACCGTGATTTACGCCAATGACAATGTCATAATCGTCAGAAGTAGATCCGTATGATTGTACCTTTTACCTCATGTCCACGTGCAACAATCTAATCAAGTTGACGAACTTGCCTGGACATCAAATCTTACCGAGCACCGTCCACAACGCCTCGCAGGTCACAGAATCAAAGGCCTTGGTGAAGTCTACGAAGTGGGCATACAGGACTGGTTGCGTTCCCGGCACCCCTCCTGAATCTGTCGAGCAGCAAACACCAGGTAGATCCTGCTTCTACTCTCCCGAAATCCGTATTAATCCTCAGGAACACTGGTCTCCAAGACTTTCGTATTCAGCCGGTTCAAGAGAATTATGAAAAGCATCTAACCTGCACAGCTCAGTGGACTTATGTCCCGATAGCCCTCAGGGCATTGCTTGCTACTTTTACCTCTGAATAAGGGTACGATAAGGGTATCCTTGAATTCTTGCGGCATCCCTTCCTGTTCCCAGATGGAGTGAACCTGATGGAGCAGTGCACGTTCCAACGCCGGTCCGCCATTCTTCAGGATCTCACCTGCAGTCCATCTTCGCCTGCAGCCTTCTCGTTACGCAGTTGACCACTCGCTCTCGGCCGAACACAAACACGCACTCACAATGGGACCGAAGTACAGATTATGACGCTTTTTGGTCCCTGAAGCGGTCTCAACAAAAAATAATGGATTGAGCTTACACATCACTTCTGACAACAAAGAGTCAAAACGTTGATTTAACCTTCTCCATTGTTTATCTTCTGAAATATCTTTATTAACAACGGTTCACTTCCTTCAGGATTTTGGATGAAACAGTTATAAATCACAAACTGATGGGTGCAATTATTTCGTGTTGACTAGCCGGAACCATATTTACAATAACATCAGTCGACTTTTAATATCGATTATTGTGAAGACTTATAAATTCGTTTAAACGAACACCTAACGTGGCCGAACGTCATGTATTTACCAGAATTCAGAAGCTGCCTCTCCCTTCAGTCAAAGATCAGCTCATCGGTGCTGCCTCCCACCGTGTCTGCCAATTTGTGTGTAACTGTTAAGAAAGTTACATAAGCAGAATCAATAGGTGCTCGATCACCACATTGAAGGAATATTTGTCTAAATGGGTGCAATATTCCATACTACCCAGAAATGATAATATCGTTAGACAAGCAGACAACGAGTGACCGCATTTAAAAGATACGTCCTGACCACTGGTAACGTTATCAACCCAGTCTGTGCATTCAAAATCCTATTACGTTATTCTAATCCAAGACTCTGGCGGTTTTTTGGGGCGATCATAATCAGTCGACTGAAGCCGGCCTTGTGTGTTCAGAAACAATTGTTCATGAACCTGACCGTATCCTCGATTTAATGACCTCTTCTAGTCCACCGACCAGTGATACACCCCATTCCCCAAAATGTTAAACATTTCTATTTGTTAATGTCTACTCAAGCTATCACGAAAGAGAGTTCCACTGCAATACGTTGCAGTCGTGGTCAGTGTGAATTCAATGTCATAGTGGTAAACATGATTGCCTCACTAAAAAGTGGTTAGAATTCAAATTCCAACTGTGACAAGGATATGCATTGCTGACGAGCTCTAACAGAGGCAAAACACGGGTCCAGTGTTTCTTCCTGTAGGTGGCTGGCCAGAAAGTTTATGGGGATGCAAGAACTGTGATCATTTGTGAATGATGTTCTACTGATATAAAATGATTACACTTGATAATTCTTATTCACTCTGAATGAATGAGATGAGATTGGGTAGATTTAAGTATGCTTTGGTGTCAGTTTGTTTTCAGAAGTTGATCTTCAGTTGATTGCCGATAGCAGATCAGAGAGACTGGTGACATTTTTGAATAGTTAGGGCTCCTTCATATGCATTTTTCTCAGGAAATCCGGCAATTCTGTTAAATACTAAAAACATTTTAATGCACTAAATCTGGCTGATACAAAATAAGCCTGAATATGTCAGCTATTTTGAAGCCGCTGATTACGTTGACGAACGTACATGCAGAGCTAACCGGCGTTTATAACCGCGCGTGCTTCCGATCTCGAAACACCCCTAGAAGGCGAGGCATCTGATAAATCTCATCAATTCGTTCATTGTATTGTTACATAATCGAAAATCAAAGTAGTTCGCGCTTATGGAGTCAACGTTTATTAAAATGTACCTTCTAGTCCTTTGTGTACAGAAGACACCTTTACGACCGTTGGGACTGTTGTTAGCATGGATAACCTAATCCATAAGACGTGAAACATTAGGTCATATTTATTCACTTAATCGGGTAGTTAGAAGGCAAATTTTATGAGGTGTTAATACTTCATTTCTATCTCTTCAGTCGTCGTTCAAAAATGTGAATATTTACAGTAGCAGGCAGGGTAACGACGATTAACCGTTGACCTAATAGACACAAATAAGATAACTTGCCAACCTGACACTTTCATCTGCGCAAATAGCAACAGTTATTATTGTTACTACTATTATTATTGTTAGTGTTGGTTGAGTGACGGAGCTTTACTGATCAACAAGTATTTAAAGTTTGTTTGGGGGTAACAACACAGTGGGAGAGTTGATCAGATCTATGTTATGACCTGTTGCTAAGACATGTTTCACAATCGAGAAGAGGACGGCCAAACATCTCTTCAAAGGTTGATTGACACGAACACGAAAACAAGCAGAGAGTCAGGTGAGAAACTTGGGACTATCGATCACGAACCTCAACTCAGCAAGAGATCATAACATTAAATCACTCCGTAAAAGTAACCGCTGTTTGTTGCTACGCTTTGGTCACATATTGTTGATCGGTTCATGTAGTAAATCACGAAAGTAAACGACACTTTGGTAATGCTCCTCTTCTCATCACATTATTTGGCACTAACGTGCGGAAGCTAGAAACTGACGAGTTGTCTATTATTGTGTGTCCGGGATACAAGACAATCACATGGAAATCTGTAACTGAAAGCCGATATATTTGATCTTCTCTCGATTGTGTCCAATGAGTACTTAAAACAAGTTGTAGACCAGTACTTATCTAAAATATTTTGAGTTTCGTGTACGCTACATCAACTTGATTATGTCATTTTGCTCAAAAATATAGGCGTAATCCAGCATATGATTTCTCAGAACGAGATTCATTCTTCTATCGTCGATTGGATAAGGTCACGATAACACGGAAATGAGTTATCGCGCAGTGATCGATTGCATCTTAAGTTCTCTTATCACGAGTTTATCACACGGTCCGTGCGCAGGTACTCACGTTTGTGCACAGTCGTGCCGTGTCACAGATCGATCGATAGACAGCCTGGCGGTCAGTAGACGCTAGCTGGTACATTATATATGTATATATATAAAATGAGTTGCTTGTTTAAGGTGTACAACAATCTACATGATTGACTCATAGTGACGTAACCAAGCCTGATACTGGTAGTCAGTTGAGTGCTCCAACCTGGAAGATGCCTTCACGTCAAAACAGCGACCAGTTCGTCCGAACAGAGACCGGCTCCGTTCTTCAGGTCATTGACGGGATTTCAACAAAGCAGGTTGCGAAACGGCCTATGCATAAGTCGAGTTTCCAAGTGACTCGTGCTCAAGTATCGGAATCTCAAAGTACTACCTGCGAACCCATTCGAAGACGTTCTTTATCCACTCCACAAGAGCTAAGTGAGTTACAGGTGCACACCTGTCCACAGCAGTTGGACCCAACACATACCTCTAACAAGGTGGGTGAGCTGTGAATTAGCCTATTCTGATTTCGATAACAAGCTACAGTTCCACAGGTACTCTCTATACCTTAAACTACGAATGACAGATTGGCCATAACAAAATTTCGTTTGACAAATTTTTTTTAAACCAAATAAGTTTTAAAGAATGAATGGCAATAGGTGCTTTGAACTGCCTATTGAAGGTAAAGCATTAATCTCTCTATTATGTGAGAAACGAGTACTGGCAACATATCATGGAGAATGTAGACATTCCAGTGACACAAACCAGCATCTGAACACTCCTCAGTCAATCCAGAGAAATGGTTCTCCTAATCTAAGTATGTATTGATTTTCTCTTTTTACTTCGCAACTGCTACTGAACCTTGCTATATAATCCTACAGATTGCAGTATGTGCCTGGTGAAATGCATCGGAACGTGCTCTAGAGATACACTATGTAAACTGTTTCTGACTTCTCCGTTTAAATCAAAAATATTTTTTTTATTTTCCACGACGTTCAATGTCAGCAAGTTAGCGGTTTTCGCACGCTCTTGATTGTATTGACTATCAGTTACACTTATACAAATCGTTCTTTTGAAAAGCATACACTTTGGAGTTAGGTTTTACGTCATTTTTTATCAAGGTATTTAGTTTTGCATCAGTCGTTGTTTTAGTCTTACTGGTGCAGTCATTCAGCTAGAGGTTTAGAGATTACAATACTCTTCTCAACAAGAAGCATCAGAAGAAGAAGCCAAGATGATTTTTCGGTAGGTGGAACAGACTTCATTCTTGTAGGCCGCGACAAATGTGATTTCATTATAGTGGCCCGTAAGAGTGGCCAGTATGAACGTGCGGTAATTATGATAACTGACGTTTCATTCAACAGTAGGTCTACAGGTAGAATGTGGTTTTATCAGGAGACTCAGGTCTCGACAAAGGCAAAATAACAAGAATTGGAGCCCAGGTAACTTGAGCTAGCAGAAAGCTCGGGTAACCATTGTTTAGATTGAGCTAAGGATCAAGGTAAGTTGTTTAGTGTGTAGAAGTGAAACATATTTTAAAAAGAGCTGTTCTGATGGTCCTCTGTTTTAATAACTCCAAAAACTAGTCAGGAATAATTGCTTCTTTCGTTTTGAAGCTTGGTGTACTTTGTTTTATTTAGAATTTTAACTCCATTCCTTGTGTCACTAATTTAATGGATTGGGGTTTGATTTACCATGCAGTCCATCGACTCAGACCTAGAAATAAATGTTTTTACACTAGTTTACGTAACAGTTGCTACTAGCTCTTATGTTTCAGACGGCACAACTATGTTACATCATGGTCATTTTTGAGGTCATCAAAACGAGCCTTAGGTTTCTGTGTTGTGTGTAGATCACCGGTTACCTTGCCATAGGGATATGAAAACACAGTTCACGGATGGTCTGACTGTTCGTGGTCTGTGTGCAAAAAAGTTGAATTTGACTTTGTACGGCTACCACACATTTTTTTCCAGGATGAACCAGACCTATTTCAAAATCTCATCACCTGCTTTCTACCTGATTTTGCTAGTCCTGCTTCTTTCATGCAGAACAGTCCCTTGTACTTAAAAAGTGATCACTGAAAGTTACGATTTCTTCTCTGGGAGCTCTGTTTTGGAGACAGCATTGTATCTACGGTCATGTTATTCACAAAATCAGTTCAGTAAGACAATCAAACCATACAAGATTTCCAAATATACGTTTTCTTTTGAGTACGGTGATAGCACAGCAATAACAGGCTAATAGTCGATCTTGCGGTCTCTTTTGAAAACATTCTGAGTGCACTTGGTTTTTGATGAGTTCAAGTTTTCACTTTCTGTTGTGTACCTTTTGAAATGTATTGACGTTATCGTAATCATTTTGAATCATATAGAAGAAGCCAACGACACACACCTATTTTTGCATAAATGTCACGCTGTTGATGGGTGGATTTGAACACGTCTATACTGAACAAATTTTGTTTCTTTGTCATGTGTTTGTACTTCTGAGGATACATATAGATCTGTTTAATAAATCCGATGTTACGTGATGAGTATCGTCGAGGGTTTAAAGTGAAATGTCTCAAGGTCAATAAATATCCCAAATCTTTCATTAACGGATCGACTTCATTGATGCGGATAACTCAGTTGAGGTTGTTTATTAATAGAACTGACATATATGAAGCAATCCCTTCTTTCACAAGCGTTGAGTGAAGGTTTTTCCCAACTGTGATTAACGTTTATCGGAATGGTGTGCTGATCTCTAAAGGACTCTTGAATACTTGTCAGGCTAGCACAAGCTAATCAAGAAAAAATTGCAATTAACCACTAATAGTCACTTTATATCAATGTAATAAATTGATTTGGGCATAACTAGAGTAAATCAGCATCTTTTTCAAATCAGCTTTAAATAAGTCGGTCGCGAATGTAGAGTTAACACAAAAGATTTTTGGTGGTATTGACTTTCCTACAAACCATTAGTAAGTGCTTACTACGGAGCGGAAGATTACAGAATGCAGAGGACTGGGAAGGGACAAAACTGTAGTCAGAAGACGGACGGTAAAATAGACGGTCACTAATCTGTCATCGTTGTTGTTACGGTTGTAGAACAAAAAGAACAGGCGGACCTTCTTGTCCTCAAAGACTGGGATACCAAACTCCTGATCCAACCCTTTTAGCGCAGTGTAGCAAACCAGGCTTACAAGTTACTTAAACAATCGTGGCAAAGATACACGTTACTGACTAGCTCTAATAGGAACGAAACTCGAGTTTAGTGCTTCTTTTCTAAACGAGCCGACTGGAAAGTCAATGAGAATGCGACAGCTTCCATCAGTTGTGGGTGATGTTCAGTTATATGGAACAATTTGTGAGTGAAGTTTGGAGAATTTGATATCTATAAACCAGATACCATCCACACCTTATTGTAGCGTCCCATACAAATGGACTGTTTTGGCTAACACCTTTTGAAAGGAAGCACTAAACACGAGTTTCCTCCTTGGTTGATTCAACCAAAATTGCATACCCCTATCCGGACCGAGATTTCTACTCCAATGGTGACGGAATCGAGATCAGCTTGTTAACTATAAGTTCACTGAACTAAAAATGGACATGGTCCAATTGTCACACATCTGAGCGTTCAGCCACAAGTTTATGCGCACTGTGTTCAGTTTGCTCGATAAAATGAAAGGAAGAAACTCAAGTTCAATGTCTTCTCTTGAAGTAAGTTGGTTATCTGGATATAAACCTGAAGTGACAGTTGAATTGTGTTCGGTTTTTTATCACAAGCAGTTATCATCTCTTGGGTGGGATCTATTAGATGACGGCTCTTCTGAAAACAATCTTTGTGACTTTGGTTAGCAGCAGAGTGATGGCGAAGTTGGCATGTTCATTCTAACCAATGGACACTGGGTAACCCATTGGTTGGAAGCGTTCCAGAATCGCACAAAATCATCAGTCAAAAACTCAGATATACATTAAATCTCACTTGCGACTGATTGCATTTCCATAGACTTTCAGTCAGCCTTCATAGAAAAGAAGGACTAGATTCCAGTTTCACTTCTGTTGGGGCTCACCAGTAAGGCATATTCATGTCATGGTCGGAATTTCAATTCCTGCCACAATTTCATGAAACAACCATATTGCCCAGTGTGCCATTGACCTCACGTTAGACATGGCTGAATTGTCACATGCATAAGCTCAACCACACTCGCATGTGATTCACGTTCATATTGTCCAATAGCCAAAACAGGACACACAGTAACCGTCCTGTTAAGTTTACTCGATAAACTCACAGTCAAGACCTCTCTTTAAGTTACAAGTAAAAAGTACATAGAAATTGTTGACTGGTATTTTGATCATCTTTGAGGAATAGAAAGTATCTGTCGGTAGAAATTAAAAAAACAAATTTATACCTACGTCAACACTGACTTCTCTTTTAAGCATAATAATGTATCTTTTGTGTGAAAGCCTTTCGTTTTAGTGTAGTAAAATTTCTCCATTGTATTTTCAGGCTATGGAAATGGTTTACGATTAGTTGAATGGGATCATGTTTTGCAGTCTTTTTGATTCCGAATGTACACATTGGCTGCTGCGATAGGGTGATGTCCGGGCGAACACTCGATTTGTCAAAGTCATCGTTTGAATGGGTGGTTCATCACTGTAAAGAAGCTGCGCCAAATTTTCGTCAGCATGAACACCAATGAGAACCGGGCGGTACGACAACATTTTGTTTATCGATCAGTGGAATGTTGTGCGAGCTCCAAGACTTTTTGCTGAATTGTTGAGACGAACATCAACTTGTTTTAGGCAAGGTCGATGGGACGTTCTTTGAAGAGACCGAAAGCATGCATTTTTGTTGCGAACAGCAGAGGCCGAAACTTACACTTGACGGGCGCAATTATAGAAAGTTCCATTGCAACCTATACGGTGCAAAGGGATGCCTACAACAGCACTCTCGGAAAAGATGCCTTCCAAATCAGTATGGCAAAAGGTATTGTTACAACTTACGAATATTGTTAACATAGCTGCGCCGATCTTCAATTTGTCCATCAGAACATGGAACCATTGTCTACAGTCAGTACTGTCTGTGGGCATCCTTTTGCACCGTATATGTTGTAATGAAACTTTCTGTAATTGCGCCCGTCAAATGTGCTTGTTGATACTTCTTTCGCAAACTTTGCTTTCACATGCATTTTCAAGAATACAAGATTCACTGTCGGGTTCGTGGAGATCCATTCCAGTATCATGTCGGTTTCCGATTCATTCACAATTGTATTTCTATATCCTGCGTGAGGTTGCGCTTCGTAACTGGTGCAATCGACAAGGAGCCACTTATACGTGGTCATACAATTGACTCCGTTTAGGCGAACTACCGTACACCTCTTTCGAAAACTTCAATAATTCGCCTGCGTGTATCGGGACTGATGTGACTGCAATTGCGTTTGTCACCTATGAATGATTTTGAAATACTAAAATATGTTTACGATGTCACTTGACCGCATCTATATTGTAGGTCACAGGATGATTGACAACATTCATAAGTTCTTGCTCTCTGCCATTTATGGGTTGGACTCTATGCCTCGATTGGACCATATGACGACTTTGACAAATCAAGTGTTCGCCCGGACATCACCCTATCGTAGCAACCAATGTGTACATTCGGAATCAAAAAGGCTGCAAAACATGATCCCACTAGACTAATCGTAAACGATTTCCATAGCCTGAAAATACAATGGAGAAATTCTACTACACTAAAACGAAGGGCTTTTACACAAAAGATACATTATTATGCTTGAAAGAGAAACCAGTATGAACAAGGTATAGTGCGTCCCCGTTGATTGCGTCCGGTACTAACAAATTCTTCGGTTCATATTTATTGACTTCTTAGATTCCCAAACTATTATATAGCTGGTATGTTCGGCACGTTCAGACAAAACGTTGCGCTACATGCATCTTATGGGTTTCAAAAGTTTAACGCTTCAGACTAAATGAATATACGAATTAACAAAGCTAGACAATGTGGTCTGTAGCGTCCAGCCTTCATGATTCAACTATTCCCATGGCCGGGCTCAGTCAACGTCAGCCAGCGGCCGTCTTCGATGTGACTTGACAAAGGTCATTGCTCTCTATCTGGGTTCATTGCGCTTTTCCGTGCATGTACTTTTTTCTCACGCCCGGTCTCCTAGTTGACCAGTGGTGAATACCGCTCATACCTCAATGGTTCGATTTTCAAACTAGCCCGTTGTCAGTCACCTCCCCTCCGGACTAGACATAACTTACAGAGTACGGTACACATATGGTCAAAAATGAGCATCACATTCAGTTTAGGGCTACTTACGCCCCCATACAGAACCATAGTGACCAGCAAGCCCTATTTCAATTTCGAATGGCCAATCATTCTGATAAACGTTGCTATTAGTAATTGTTCCTTCTGTAAGAACCCATAGCTCAAACGACTGATGGTGAGATTCAGGAAGACCAACCCACTGCCTCGATGTGGTCCAACAACCTGCCGTACATGAACTGTATCACCAAGTCTTTGCAGTGTGGGAATTTCCTTGTGATAATCTATTCGCTTATCCTTGGGCCATTACAGGCGTTATACTCATTGGTCTATCTTCAGATTCAGTTCAGTTTTCCAAGTTTTGTCATCGGTGAGTTCGATGGAACTGCATTAGGTCGACTGAAACGTTAACTGGATGACTGAACGGCATACAATAAGATTAACTTGATCAACAAGTAGGAAGAATTTGGTAACACCAGTAAAGTCTGGTTAATCTGAATGAGTGGGTGTTCAGCAAGGGTATGTGTATAGATGCAACCAAATATCACTATGAATCCTGCCTTGTTCATGCCAGTTCCGTACCCCCTAAATGAATCAATTTGCTTATCTTTCTTGTCTAATACTATACATATACTAGACGCAGTAAGGTGTTCCTTCTAAAAGGCAGAAAAGAACAGTATCAACCGGCTGCAATGAAGTAGGATATCCTAAAATAAACATCATTTTTAACTGTTCTTAAAAGTGAACATGAGCATCCTCTCATAGAGGGCAAGCGGAACTTCGGTAAAACTTTACATAACGTTCTGCAATCCACTTCATGCGGTGTTAGTCTGTTTAATTCTGGCGGTACCCCCAAGGAACTGCGATGTTAAGGTCACAGATAGACATTTTCTTGATTAACTTTGCCCCTCCAGTTTATCACCCGTCAAGGTCACTCTAACACGTTCACAGAAGATAAACAACGGATATCTAACACGTAAAATAGTGTTATGTGATTTTAGAATGGACGTGCTTAGACTGAAATGATTACTTATTTACGATGCCTGCGTTACGCATATTTGACAGAAACCACAGTATGTCAACCAAGATGTTGGTCAGCACATTTCAACAATATGTGCCCGTGAAAATCACACTGTAATGATGTGCACGTTATCAGCAGCTAACAGACTTACAATACGTCCACACCCTAGGCAGTATAGACTGCTTTGTTGTTAGCATATGTCTCTCTGGTGAAATCCGTTGTAAACCATACAACTATTCGAATATAAGGGATTTCTGCCTGGACTTGCACCTATTGGATTCATGTGTAGTTGATGTCATTGTGTAGCAATGAAAATTTCCGAACCCTAATGGGCTACGCGTAATTGTTTATTTTCCCGTAATGTCATCGAGGTTAACGGAATGGTGCAATTACTGTGGCTTGATGTCAGTACCGTTAAAATATCTTGTCGGTTTAACAACAGTTATCGAAGCTTATGTAAATCGTATGGAGTCATTATTATGAATAAAAGAGCCTCGCACTGAAAAACTTCATTAAGAAGGTTCTATTTAACAAGTTTATTCGGAGGAAAAAAAAGCTTCATTTTATTGCTACGCCACTTTCCACCTTACAAAAAAGCAATCGTACGCTGTGCGTTGCACTGAACAAAGAACGCCTCTACCGGAGGCGTGTCCATACAACCGATCCAGTGGATTAGAGATTGGTAGCGTCAAAAATCAACGCGCACACCGAGTTGGTCGACACTGTCTGAAGTGCCTTAAGTTCACATATGTAAGTTGGAACTCCGACTATACGACACTCCGATCAGAACAGCTAAGTGTCCCATTATTAGTACACGAATGAAACAGAAATGGCAGGTTCTCCAACGATATTATCACGAATCAGTTCTATACACACACCCGCTAGATACTGGGCCGGATATTTTACTGTAGTCAACCGACACGAGTCACACAGACGTGTAAACTGGGCTAGCGTAACTCACATTCACTCTGTGGAACTGGTTGAAAACTCAATCACCTATAATGGTCGAAGCTATTCAGACTTTTCTTGCAAACTTCACGACACCGATCGCCTACGTGACCGTTTTCAGCACGGATCATTCATCTAGTCATCCGTTCTCATCCGACCGACCATCCAACCTACATTCATTTGACCAGCTAAATAAAACTCCATCACCAAAGATAGAACGAATCAGCATTGGTACAACTCAGCCCCGTCAAAGCGCACAAATACATCGTCTCCAAATAATATTTTTACTATTATTATGAAACTGACAGTAATTATTTTCTTGAACAAGTGTAAACACAACACTTTTTACGCAGAGTTTCAGTAAGTGATGGCAGCGGTAACATTCTACAGCCAGCCTATACACAGTAATTCTGAAAAGGTCTATTAGAATGTTTTTTTCTACAGACCAAGTGAGTGAACTTCAGACAAGTGACGGTAATCCATTGGAACTCAAATTCCTTCATCTTTGTTTCGGAACAATCGCCAGTTTAGCTCTGGAACTCTAATCTTTAGCATCTAATAGGACTGACGGACTTTCTTTGGCGTTAAGATCAGAACCGTAAGCAAGCTAGCACAAAATATTAGTAAACAGCAAGAACTAGTTAAGCTGTTTTGTTTTACAACGTGTACGGATATTTGTCTCGCTGGAACTTATAGTCCAGGCAAATTTCACGAAATAACAAACCATAACAAACATTCCAGTGTCGAGACACACGGTTCGGTCTATTTGCTGCTTAGTATTATTGTCAACACACTTACTCTGGATGATCTTCATGTTACGGCCTAGCTTGGTAACCAGGGTTTTTTTAAATCAATCAGAGTAAGGCTCATCACTTTAAAGTTGATCTGTTCGGTGGCCATATTTTTCCTCTGCAAAAACTCTGTAGTGTCATTTACGTGCAGACCTTCAGCTTGGTTGACTTCTGGTGATCACAATTGCAACACCTCTTCTTTCATCTCTCAAAGCAGTCATGAGACTATCTCAAGCTGTGTTCAGCTGTGCAATCATCATTCTCTTAGTTGTCCAGGTCAGTGTGGAATAATTTACCGGGTGCAACATCACGTTAGTAATAGGCAATAAGAAATCAATCTCAAGTTGAACATCTCTCACATTTCAGTGAGGTTGGTTAGAATGTCAATCCGAACGTGAACGCTACGATCAGATGTGAGTGATGCGCAACTTGAAACTAACCAAATACCCGACTACTCATCAGGAAATAAATCGCCATGACTCAACTGATTCTATTCTTGAGTTTCCCCACGAAATCCGCTCACCACTGGTTCAGATTGAGGCAAACAGCTATCAAATTGTACCATCTTGTCCAACAACTGGATATGGGCATTAGATTTAGCCTCTAAGCTCTGTTAGACAATCACTTAGTTTGTGTGATTCACACAGTCTTTAGATGCTGTATATCGACATGTTTATAATGCCAGTTGCTCTACGCTTAACATTTGCATCTGGCGCGCACTCTACTATTCTCGTCCTAAATACCTGGTTGTCAGGCCGGCGCTATTGCGTCATACCCTCAGATAATGTTCATTCAACAAACATGGTGATTATGTAGCTCAGGTGGCGAGTTAGTGGATGTCACTAAACCAACACCTCCCTCATCTCGTGGTTCTTCCTCAAGCTACCTGAGATCTACGCCGTCTGGTAATATATGTGGTGATCTTGTTGGCGATCTGGGATATCATTCTGTTGTGCTTAAACTATAACACTGCTTCTCAGTCTCGATCGTGGTTTCTTTGTGCCAGCATTGGGGTGAGTGACAGCTCGAGGCACGGTGTCACCTGAGTGAGCTCGTAGTCGTCTCCTTATGCATGTGTGTTTCTATACATGTTAATACGGTGAACTATGGTAATGAACACGTCATCCGTAGTCAAAATTCCCCAGATCATTATCCTATAAAGAGTAGACCGTAAACCAGTTAGTGTAATATAGTGAGTTTCTTTTTACTTCCACTTCCTTTGTTCCTCTCAGTGGAGACCTTTCCTTGTTTGCTTCCCCTGTTAGCTTCGGCATCTTCCGTAGCACGATACAGCTTTATCTATTACCTTACTGTAGTTGGTAAAAGCCTCAACGATTTGGTAATCTTATGTCTTGATTTATCCGTTTCAAACATACAATCAGTTCCCTCCGTTTTCTACGGCTGTGTGGTTGATCTTGAAATACCTTGAGTACGCCACGTGATGTGTTTTGTCAAATGCACCCCGGAGTATGTGGCTGCGCTACACAAAAGCGCAATCCTGTGAAAGCTCGAAAGAACAGTGTTGCTAGCACACCATCGTCACTGCATTGCCTGCCAGCGCGAAGAAAAGTCAGCAAAACCAGTAGCGACCGCTCATTACGTTCGATTGCAGAGGCATATATTTGGCGACTGGTGAAATGGAGTTCAGCGATCGTATTATACTACTCATACCGCGGCTATTCAGTAACAGGTGCAGGGCATAATTTTTGACAACGTACAAGCCACAAGAAGACTGCAAGAAGGATCATCAAGGTGCAGCATCACCCAT
>LUCH01004480.1:0-12288 GCA_013368495.1 Paragonimus heterotremus | reverse complement strand
GGAAAGTCTATGGGAATGCGACAGCTGCGATCAATTGTGGGTGGTGTTCAATTTGAAAATCAGTTGGTTACTCGCCCGGCAAAAATAACGAGCAAATCGCAGTACGTGAATAAGTGTGCAAATGGCGGTAATAAACAGATATGCACGCGACCTTTTCTGTTAGCCTGGCTCGTTGGTTAGGCTTGTGCACTGGTTTAATCCGTAGGTTCAGCAATATCGTGTAGACCGAAGGGAAACAGTCAGACAGGAAACAGTTAAGCCCATGGGGTTGTACGGCACACTATCGTCTGCGTAGGAGTGTTTGGGTAGTGAGGCACGATATTATGTACATGGAGCAGAAGTATTTTATGACTACCGCACTGCTGCCTTTCAGGTACGACGGAAGGTGGTCAGAAAATATGCCCTCAAGCAAAGAACACACCAACCGCCCAACGATGGATCGTGACCGCCGGTGTTTGAACCCGTACGATCGAAAATCACATCCACAAATTCTCAAAAGCTTGATGTATCATACACACTACATCTACTCAGCACAGTAGTAATCGGAATGGAGTCGTGACTGTCTCATTCACTGCGCCCGTAAACACGGATAGCTCTTCACTACCAAATGAATCAGACTTCTGAGTTATTGACTCCGAGTGGGGCCTCTCAAGGAAATCCTTCATGTTGTTGCCTTGCAGATCTGGTTTTTGAGTCGGAGGTTTCGGGTGGGGTCCTCCAAGTATACCATATTTTCATCTGTTTCACAGGTCAAACTGTTGAGTCAGAGCCTCAATCTGGAGTCACACATGTCAGTCAACGGCAGGCCTGCGAACGTAAGACACTATCGGTCAGAACATGTGTTGTATTCAAGAACGACGGAAAATACCAGCAGTAAGTAAGCTTTATTAAAGCAACCGATTCACGATACGTTACGAAAAACTATCAATCCACACAGCACGGGCAGACGCTGCCCGCATGTGTCATTGGTCGCTTGAGGGTCAGAGCAGTCTTATTAGCCAACTGCATGGCTCACTTGCATTCGATTGGACACAACACCACCTCCACCCTCCACGTCTGACATTCCGCATTTCAGTGCTTGATATTTTGTCCGTCTCGATCTTCATGGAAGGCTGAGTTCTTGGATGAGTTTTAAAGAGATCGTTTCTGTACATCTATCGTTCAAACATGAAATCATTCTGTCGTCATCGATGTCTTCAGTCTCTCCCTGATTGGCAACAGGTAAACGTGATAGCGCATCTGCTACCTGATTATGGGCATCGGAAACATGCTGCATTTGGAAATCGTAATTGAGTTGCCGAGCGTACCATCGGTTAATTTGAATGGGCTGTTGATCTTTATTTCCCCGATAGAGTAACGACGTAAGGGAAGCGTGATCAGTTCGTAATATGAAGCGACGACCAAATAAATACAGATAACACTTTTCGCATGCCCACACACAAGCTAGGGCTTCTTTTTCTCCTGCGGAGTAATTCATTTCCGTGAGTGATAATGCTCGTGAGGCGTACGCCACCACCCTTTCAATTCCATTCTGGAGGTGCGAAAGAACAGCACCTAAACCAACATTAGATGCGTCAGTGGAGACAAACGTAGGACTGCTCTCATCGAATATAGCCATGATGGGTGTCGAAGCAACCAAATTGCGATTAGTCCGGTAAGCAGCCTCTTGTTCTTTGCTCCAAACGAAATCAGTATTTTTCTTGAGTGTTCCATACAGTGGTCCCGAGATCGTGGCAAAATTACGAAAATGTTGGAGGTAATAATTACAGAGACCTAAAAACCGTCTCACTTCGTCACTTGTTCGTGGTTTAGGACAGTTTAGAATTTCAGATGTATTTTTGGTACATGGCTTCACACCTGCGTTCGATATGGTATGGCTTAAGAACTCGATTTCCGGTACAGCAATTTGGCACTGTGTCAGATCCAACCGAAGATTCAGTTTATTCAGACGACTGAGAATGGTGTGTAAGTTCGCAACTTGTTCACTTGCGGATTTACCGAAAACACAAATATCGTCCATGTATACCACACATCTAGTGAGATCGGAAAATGAAAGTGCCATGCGGCAAGGGCACTGCTCAGTCCCACAGGAAAGACTTTGTACTGATATAGGCCATCCTATGTTAAAAATGCCGTACGGGGTCGTGATTCTGGTAGAAGTGGCATGTGGTAGTAGGCTTGGCTGATATCTAATTCAGAAAAGAACTTTGCACCCGACATTTTACCAATATGTTCATCTGCTGTGGGCAAGGGAAACTTTTCTACAATAATGTGTCTGTTCAGGGCACGTCAATCTGTACAAACGCGTACTGTTCCATCCTTCTTGAGAACCGCCACGAGTGGGTGAATCCATTCTGAGCACTGAATTTTCTCAGTCAAATCATGTTGGAGGATTTTATTCAATGCATCCGAATTCAACTCACGCTTGGCTAACGGCACAGAAAGAGGTTGAGCAACTGCTAATGGTACAGCGTTGGATTTCAAACGTATCTGGTGCATACCAGCTGGAATTCTTCCGACTCCATCAAGAAAAAGGTTGGGATACATCAATTTCAAATCCGAAACGTCAATGTTTGCTATAATCATCTTGTGAGTTATTGTATAAAATAAATAGGTGAGCTTATTTGTGTGATATGGTCGGTTGTCAGGAAGTCCATTTGTGGTAATCCAAGTTCTCAGGACAGCTGTTTACAGACGACAACATGTTATCGTTCTGGGTCCATCAATCACAGTAATGCGATTATTGATAATCACGAGTGTATTGATTGCTCCCATGTCACTGGTTCAACAACTGTCGTTCAAGGGAGCTTCCCATGATCCAAACACCTGAAGAGCGTGGTATGATTGTTGCAATACAGTTTCACATCGTCTGACAAGCTGCTTAACTTCTTGTCACTATAAGCCTATTTCAACGTTTCGAATAACCCTTAAGGGTTCAGTAAAAGTAAAAGATGTTTTAGCGAACAGTCTATTGTCGGTTATTCATCATCCAACCAGTTACGCAACATTTTATATAATCACATCAAAAGAAATAACTCGCATAATTACGTTACGCACATGTGAATTGGAGGACATTTAGATGGCAAAATTGACCACCAGGGGCATCACGTGGGTAACGTGGATCATGGTAACCGTAGGGCCCGAACAAATTTCCTCCGAGTGCATAACTGTGGATTGCGCAACCAAATTTCGGTCGCTTCTGCGGCGGCCAGACTATCAAATTTGACTTATGGATTGACGACTGGGCAAGTGGTAAATGGGCTTGAAAGCCACTTCTGATGAGACTTGGTGCACTGAGTCAACAGTGTGCGCCACACATGAACTTGAATTGGACTTCACCTCGCCCTTAGTCAGCTGACTAATCGAAAACAGACTGTTAGCCTAAACATTTTTTACTTCTAATGAACTCATGGGGGTATTTGAAACGTACGCTTCGATTTGTGAGTGGTATACCCACTCATATTTCCTCAGACGAAAACGCAAGATCCCCGGCAGAGAACGAGCAGCATATCACCACTAATGGAAAGTTGAACAACAGAGTGTAAATTGTGTATGTCTTTTTCAAAATCACTCTGTTACTGAAGTCGCAGTAAGTATGTCACACGACATGTTCCTGAGGCCTAAACTGAATCCAGATATCGCCCAAAGGTTGCCGCATTCGGTATTATTCATGTGATTTTAGCATAGTCACGCAAATAATTAACTCACTTATGAAAATGGCTAAGTTGAATTAGCTTTGAATACTAAAGGAGTGTAAAGAACGAAGTAACTTGGAGGTCTTGCACAACAAGGTGCGTGACTCTGTCGAATGACAGATTTCTTGCTGTCCGGAATCCGAAATTTCCGTTATGATGCCATAAACTAAGCCCAGGTATCTCGATGTGAGACACATGATCCCTTGTGCTACTTTTCCGTATACCTCACGGCCAAATCTCGAATCGCATTCTTAAGCAATAAAAATTGAAAGTTAGATTTTTCTTAGGCATTTGGATGTAACATTTACTTTGTTCACACTTTGTCGCCCGATACACGCAATAATTCAGTCGTGGTTGGCCCAATGGTCAGCACGATTGTTTCAGGAATGACTGATCAGAGTTCATACCTCGGCCTTGTCAAAGATATGCACCACTCCAACGGGAGAGAAACCCAGGTACAGTGCCACTTTCTAGAACAGGCTGACTGAAATATTCATGAGAGCGTGTTAGCTGTGATTAATTGTGAGTAATAATCAGTTCATATGAAAAGTGAACAGGTTGGTAGATAATTTTTTCTTATTCATCCTCTCTCCATATTCGCTGAATCAACCATCATGCCAACTTTGAACTCTGTAAACCAACTCAGAATTTTGCATTGTTATCATCGAACTTGGTCATGGGAAACTTTTTGTTAGAAATGAATGTCATGGTTTACAGCTCTCGGTTTGTATGTGTCATACAAACATATCTGAAGTAAACTATCTTTCTCTGGCTTGGATATTCACTGATTGGGTAGCCACGCATAATGAGTGCATACGTCTACTTAATGATACTAAGAGTGTCTCTTTCTTAATGAACATCGATTATTCATCCGGCCAGTATTTACCACTCTTCTCCCTATATGATCATTCCAACTCTGTAAGGTTCCACGGCACTAGGTATGCTGAATTATAAACACTAAAACCGTTAATGATCGGTTGGATGGTGGCATACGGTTTCCATTTCAGAAAGTTGGAAAGACTGTGTGAACAGTCCTACCGCCCAGGCTTGGTTAGAGTCAGTTAGCATCAGTAAGCCAGCTCGGATATCGTACGAAAAAGTATACGCTCTCAGTTTGTTACCCCTCTTCCGTACGTCCACCTGTTTGTCAGCACAGATCAACTAGGTGCCACACTTCCTTTGATTACCAAATTGTCAAAAGAAATTGCAATGCCTGTTATCGAACCATCTAAATGCATACCATAACCCAAGTACTGTACTCATTTGGTCAAGAAAGAAACAGAGTAGCTTGTGGGAATTTAACCTCGTAAAGACTGTGTCTCCATGTAGGTTAACGCAACCTTCCCTGATGGATTGTATCGAACAGTCCGTATAACATCATTATTACGTATCAGGTCATTTTTGAAGGACAATACTAATAACGACCGTTCAAACAGTAATTCGTTGGAGAATACAGTACTGATGGTGTGATTCAGTCACTCCGTCCGGTTAACAAGACAACAGTCTGTGCATGAAATGAGGTACCATTACTTTGTCATGCGGAAATGCTTATGTGGCCGTTTTGTTTTCTAATTCTTAAGTCACCGTGGCCTACTCTTCCATCCAACTCCCAGTGATCAAACTGAGGCTTCTCAATCAACATTCCGCATCCCAACAAATAAAGATACTTAGGTCTTCTAGATAGCTTAATATACCGACCTCGATGTGATTGTGCTGTGTTGATTGAGCTGTTTACTGGTTAACCGAGCATTATTTAGCAAACATCATGTGATGGACATACACCGGGGAGCAGGTCATAGTAATAGCTTCCTTTATTTTTTTGACTGTCTGAATTTTAAAACATTACATTTCTTGACAGCGGTAGCCGTACCTTTTTCACGTCATGTCGAAACCATGCTAACTGCTAATCAACATTGTTTTTACCACTTATGCGATTTACTGATTTGTCGTTGGAAGTTTGTCACCTACACTTAGCTCGTTAGTCCTTAAAACTCCCCGTCTCTTTTCATCGCAGTTTGTTGTGAGTTTTATGTCATCACGTTTGTTCACCATGTCCCGTTTTCCTACACGCTTTTTATGAAGATTTGATTATTTTGTGTCGCTCATACAAGTATCTCCTTGTTCCAAATGGACTCCCACTTGACTCACTTTTTAGACGTGTTGTTCGTGAACACTTCGATGTCCATACCCATAGGGTTTTCCCCAATCCGCTCCAGATTCATCACGAAGTGTTCATCAAACCTGTACGTCATAGTAATATCAGGCTATTTTTGACTCCTCCGCTTGTTACCATAGTGACGCTCATGGGACATCACTTCTCTCCCGTACTCCATAAGTCATCTGTGAAACGAACACACAACAGTGTATGATTTTAGACAACAGTTAGTCCGTAATGAATCTCAACGTTCTTTTTCTATCACATCGCGAACTGTCTTACCGTTTACTGTTTCATATATTCAATAGGGGTTGACAGATCATATCCAAATAACGAATTAATCATTTCTGAGGTCTCTGTTATTTAACGATACGATCGCCATATTATACTCGAGAAGCGGTCTCTCCTTTGTTGATTTTTACCCCCATTACAGACTACTGTCTCCTTCTTCTGCTTCTGCAGAATTGCATCTCTCTTGGTAACGTCGATACCAAATGACAATCACTGGTCATAGATATTATTCGGTTAGCATACCGTTATTCATTCAGACCACTATGACAACAGCCATATTTATCACCGGTTATCGACCGAACACAACTCACTGAATTAGGTGACGATGTTACTTGGACATACCGTTTATCTAGAAACAGTCAGCTGTTTTCATTGTCGTTTATTTAACGACGTCTGAATAATGTAATCACTGACGACGAAGTTTTTCGTATTTTTGCATAGTCAGAGGATAATATGAATGTCGTTTACCTTTTTTCAATTTAAAATGCCCCAGTTAACTGAGTCTAGACAAGCTGACTTGGTTTACTTTCTCCAACTGACGGGACCATGTCATCTCACTCAGTGTAAGAGAACCAATTTCCGGGTTTTTCAGCCTACCCGTATGACCCCGCTCGCCGTTGAAATCTAACTAACCCGCCTAAAATTTCTTAAACTGACCTCCAGACATCTTAAATTAGAAAAAGTGTAGATTAACACCAGACTAGGTCATTACGAAAATACGAGTGACCTTGTAATCAACTTGTGCACTGAGCTCTATTTTTAGCTATCAGTGGCCACGTAAAGCACCTTTTTTTAGTGCAGTTAACAGTTATCACACTTTTCTGACTGTGAGAAACTTCAACCGTTAGCGATTTTACTGAGCTAAGACAGTTGTTTGTCAAATAGAATTGGCTGACAGACAAAACCCTACAAAAACGAACGTGCTAAGGATAGAACAAGCCAACAGTTTCATTTAAAAAGGTGTGCAGTGGTTGTAAAATTACGTGCTCTGATCACATGCTTTAGCCAATTCTCCGACTTCTTCCGTTCTGTTTTCGACTAATTTATTTAGAAAAATGATGGGACTACAATTACTAACCGTTTTCCGAGCCTAACTCATACTATTAAGGCAAATCAACAACAAGTTTCGAGAAGGGTGACGAACGTGCTCATCATTAAACGGAAAGGACTCTGTATTTCACTTTCGATTATTTAATCAACCTCGGGTGACTTGTTTCAGTGGTTCAGGACAACGAATGATAATCCATGGTATCACCATGGTGACATTTATATTTCGTATATTACCGAGGTACTTCTCCCACTTATTCAGGCTGTTCCACACATATGGGGAAACTGCCATCCTTCTTACACTCAAATGTTCAAATCATCTTTCGAAGGATTGGTTCTTTTTCATCTGTCCTCCGTTATCCTCCACAATGTGAATCCCGATCTAAGCCTTGTTGTTCGAACGTTGCCGTCATGTACATGCAGATGCTGGAAACTGGCGTAATTTTTCAAGGCCGGTTCAGAGGACGGTGTATTCGCTATTTTGATTCTAAGAACCAGTCAGTATTCTGTTAACTGTATCATTTCATGTCCCCACTTGGAAGAATCCGCGTGCTTTCAAACGGTTTGTCAACCTTTCCTGTTTGTGGGATTCACCGTTTGAAACATCAGGATTTCCCCTCTTCGTCATACTTGGTTCACAGTGGTCATGACCAACAGTTGACTGTAAAAACACATATTCAATCTACAGATTTGTTCACTTGCGTGACTCAATTTCGATTACTCAACCGGCCACAGATTGTAGTAGCTACCCCAGCGATACAGCCACTCAATGCTGGTGTATACCAAAGTCACCACTTCATTAGGTCCACACGATAAGCCTATTCAAAGTAGATATACCCGCCCAGTGATCCGTATGTGGTTGTCTTCTGTTCATTTCCTCACTGGAAATATTGCATATTCCTAAGAGTTTTTGGTTTCGAGAATACGCACAGTTAAGGAAGCATTTTCTTAAGCCCAGTGTGTGTTACTGGTGATTTCGATAGTCAGGAGTGTGTCCCATAAATACTAGCAGTAATTCTATTAAGTAACTCTATTAGCAATTTACGTCAGGTTTGTAAGGAACTTTGTAGCGTTTCTGCTGGCATGGTTTGCCCAAACTCAGACTGGTATTGTCTTAAAGTTCGCCAGACTTCACACGTGTTGTCATTCCAACTTACTGGCTATTATGCAAGAAATTATGTAGAGGAATATTCAGTCAAATTTAGTTTCCTGATAGTCATAAGCCAACTGCTTACCCCTTAGCAACAAAATGCGAAACAATAGTCAAGATTTACATCCTAGGAGTTTTATAACCAGAGCAGAAAACGACAAAACTTTGACAGGGACTTGAAACAGTTCGGTGGCTAAGCTTGTCAGTAACAATATTCACTCTGTCACTAACAGCTTGTTTGAAGGATTTAATCATTTAGAAGAGACCCGATTATGGAAAATCTGGACTTCCGTTGGATACGAGTCAGCGACAGAAACGACATGTCCAGAAGCAGCAAGTAGTTTATAGGCTGAACTACGACTTCACCCTGAGAGCTCAGAAATTTCACAATTGGACTCAATTACCCTTCCAACCCGCTGTCATATGGAATGCACTAAATAAGCAAGGACGCTGACAGTCCAAGCAAGATTTCTGTCGTTGGGTCGAATCCGGTCGAGGTTCACATTCTTCACAACTGGCTTTCATTTAAAATCTTCATTATGGAAAAAAGCTAGTGTCTATATGGTGTCTATGGTGTCTATATGGTGAGGTTGTAATCACGTTTCAGTGATTACAACTTCAACAGTTGTGGATTTGAGTGGTTTCAAATTGAACATCACTCACAATTGATCGCAGCTGTCGCATTCCCATAGAATTTCCAGTCGGCCCCTTTCGATTGATGTTTGACACAACTGCCACAGTCCATTTTTTAGAAGAATGATATCATCACACGAATCTCTGCAAGGCACGTGACAGCAGACAATTTGCTGTAGTAAAGATAGAAACTGATGAATAGTAGGGGATTTTGGTTTTCATATAGATTGAACATCACCCATAATTGATCGCAGCCGTAGACTTCCCAATCAGTCCCTCTCAAACTGCACAAGCACTAGACTCGGGTTCCGGTCTTGTCAGAGCTCATCATTAGTGCATATCCTTGCCACGGTCACGTCCCCTATAAATGAAATCATGCAAACGCACGGCTCTTGACCTAGTGGTTACACGAAGATTATCGGTTTGATTCTTTTCATGAATATCATCACCGGATGAGTTCAGACAAGCAGGAGACTGGTCTCGTGTGGAGTGCTAGATTTAAAATATGTCCTGAAACATCTAATCAAAAAATCAAGTCACTTCTTAACAACCTATCTCGTAAACCTTCTGTCACGTGTGCGACTGGTTCGACTGCTTTCACATCTTCAGCTTAGTTGTCAGGTTTGTGTATTCATGTAAAGCACCATTTATGGTGAGTTACACACCTGTTCAGTCAACATGCATCAGTACGAAAAAGACCACCATAACAAACTGATTGTCACAAATTTAGTCGCGATCTTGTCTGTCGATTTCAGCACATGAAACAATTGGTCATTCTTCTTCAAATCCAGTTGAAAAGATCAGATCAGTAATCACGCCATGTTGGTCACATGGTTATTAAGCCCTGTGACCGCCTACCTCAGCCACTAACGCTTTCATGTTCAAACAAGTTGTTGGTCTTACAGATAGACTTGTGATTTCTATATCTGTAAGTATTTATCAGTGGACATACAAAAGGACGTACAAAAAACCATCCTCGTGAATTGCTAGGCCTCGCAATTTAAACATATTTTTCAAACTGTGAATCATCACACACATCCAGTTTTAAATTGATGTGACGCTGAAACCAGTCTTCACCAGCAATCAGTGCGGTTTTGTACAAACCTCTTTCAACCTCTTTTCGAGCTGTCGTGGAAGCTTGCTGGTTTGTGGGTCAGCCACAAAGAGTGGATCGATTTCAGCCTAGGGGGAAAAAAAGTATAATTTTCAAGGAAAGTAATCCATAACCGTTTCTCCAAACCTGGTGAACGCGACCCTGTAGGATAGTGGGGTAGATGGCTAGACTATCAACCTGTGGTGGCCTGTCAGTCCAATACATATTCACGGGTCCTGGACCAGGGCCCCTGGAGTGTGTGGCGGTGACGAAACACAAGAAGACTGAAACAGTTATTTACCACTTTTGTGGGGTGTTGGTCACCGAGACCAACAGTTGCAAAAACACTTCTCAACTCTTTCTGGGACCCTGGTGGGTTTGCTCGTTTGAGAGCCAACCACAAGTGACCAATCAACTTCAACTATTGGGAAAGGGAGCGCGGCGGCTAAGGAGAGTGATATGTGTTTGCTCAACTTCGCGCTCATTTAAGTGCCAATATAGTCGAAATCTTGTGCACCATTCCGCTCAAGGCTAGACGTAATCTGACAACCGGAAATAGATTAGTGATTAGTGAAGGGTTGACTTAAATGGAACATACTTAATGCACACTTGTTAAGATCACTAGCCAAGGCTGTTTGGAGCTGAACACTGCTATAATCCCACACTTATAAAAGTTGTCGATGGAGATGCTCCAAAGATAGCAAAACCATGGAGTGTTGCGTTCCACCGGCCCATACTGATGCGAGTTTGCAAAATGTTAGGTTGTCGTCATGGTTACACAAACCAGTTCGTGGTGAACTTACCACATAATCTGATTATCTGTTATTATTGAGTATTTTAAGTTACAGATGTGAACTGGCCTGTACGAGTATGATTGTAACTTTAGCCGTTGTATTCTAATCAGTTAGGATCATCAAAATTAAGACACCATTTGCTAGTACAGATGAATAACTATCAGTGGAACTGATTTATTTTGACTGGAATACTTTACGGAAGCCGGATTCCGGCTGAAGCCAGTACTGCAATGCGACCGTACAAAACAATGGGTTGAAACATGACACAGATTTAAAGAATAGTGGCTGTCTTTGTTCAAACCCCATGATGGAGGATCAGGAGACGGTAGCTGTTCTTGTAACGAAAAATTGTTCAATAAGGCGAGGCCCATATTGTCCATTTCTCACCTCCTCACATTGCTCACGTGTTTACGCTCATGAACCGGAATTTCAACTCACAGCGCAGCGAGGTTTCCGCCTAACTGCCATGTGTATTTCTGCTTGGGTCTGTACGTTTGCCTGATGTTGGTCCGATTTTGTTCAGTGATATCTCATTCGATATCTTGTGTTGTCTTTGATCTGTCCAGCTTAGGTTTTAATCATATCCTTTCCCCGTGTCGGAATATGTTGTTGACTACTCATCATCTTCTACTATCTATGTGCTCGTCCGCCTAATACAACTGACGTTGCCGGTGTGACGATTAAACCGCCCAAGGCTTTCCAGTAGGTAATCTGGACAAATAAGACGGTCTACTGCATCAACGTGCAGATTCTTCATAACGGATTCATAAGCAGCACAACAGGATTACTCTCTAAGACAAAAGGCAACATAAGCGTTGCTTTTCTGAGATTCCTGCACTTCGAACACACAACACAACATTCAGTCGAAACTTCGGAATAGAACACAAGTACCCTTTTAATCGATTGTTCCTATTGTAAAAATAAGACATTCGAAGCTCGATTCCACTCTTCCACAGAACTATACTAGACACTCATCTCTGTTGTAAGTACTGACTGATTAGTTTTTGGTCGACACTGAGCAATCGATTAGGATTTTGTTACAAGCTGTACTCATAGGAAGTTGGGTTTTCAAGACGTGTGAAAAGTACCTTTTCCCGCATCACCTGAGTGAAACCTTTTAGGTTGACTGAGAATAACCTCCTTATTAATCGATAAAATTAATTGTGATCCACGACGAATATCAGTCAGAGACAAGCTTGTATATCTGATAAGTTGTTAACAAATATCAAATTTAAAAAAGAATGGTATATGGGTTATAACAATCAGGCAGCTCTCGGTTGTAACCAACATCCATGTTCACAACTTCCATCCTGTGGTACTGTGTAACATAGAACACCGAACTCAGAATATGTGGTTGTGGTATTCACCATTGTTTGTTTTTCAGTCGATGACACCGCAGAAGTGTTTACGTTCTAGTCTCCCGTTCATAA
>LUCH01004479.1:2515-45069 GCA_013368495.1 Paragonimus heterotremus | reverse complement strand
CTGGTTAGAGACGCTATCCGAGATGGCGATGTGTTGCAGTCAGTGACGTACCTGTATTCATACCATTTCTAGTTCTTCCGCTTAGTCTTCTTTTTAGTAACGTTTTCTTCTAGGATATTCCACGTCACTGTTGAGTTGAGCGGCGGCCCGAGCCACAGTACCTTTTGGTCAGGCTCATGGCTGTTATGATGATGATTCTTCTCCATTAACCAAACCTCAGGGTCAGCGTTCGGGCTATGCATTAGCTTCCTACATGTACCTATTAAATTTGTTATATGAACTGCCAGGAGAAATGCTCCCTCTGGCTTCTAACAACTCCAGGGATTTCTCTGAGATTCAATGTTTATTCAACCCACAGATCATCATGTCGCATGGTATACTAACTTGCGTCCAAGAGGTGTGAGGTTCTTCGAGGTGAGAACTACTAACGCAGCTTTGTAAGCTGGTTTGGTACTTATACCCTACCAACGGTATAACCAACAGCCGGCTGTTTATTTTTTTCAGTGGAGTGATCACCTAGAAGGACAACGTGCCAACGCATGAACTGAATCCAGGTATATGTTCCAGCTAGAAAAACAATCCCAAATAAAGTCCCGCCATCTATAACTAACAGCTGTGTAGTGTTTCTGAGACCAGGTCTGAACTGGAGAAGGAGGGCGCCCAGTATAATGTGCATGGTGCCTAAAACTAGTGCTGGCTAAAGTATGCTCAGCGCACAACTGTAACAGTTGTCCGACATTATCTGAGAGGCGTGATGCTATCCCAAACCTGCCGCCTAAATGAGGCTCGGCCTCATCACGATGGCCGACCTGGGCGTTCATATCTCCGGTCAGAACGACTATCAGAACCGTGTGTCAACCGAAGCAGAGCGGCCAGATCTGAGTAGAAGACGTCTTTGACACTGACCTTCCTGTAATCAGTTTGTTTCGGTCTCCCATCTTTGTGCGCGACTGTGCAGTGAATCGTCTTATGCATTCTCCAGAGGCGAATCATTGTTTTTTTGACAAATCTAGTGAATTGATTCACAAGTCCGTTTGTTTGTTGAATTGCGTTTAGTTCCGCTCAAAGCGTTTCTTGGCTTTTCATCTCTTTCTAGTTAATCATTCTTGATCTTCGCGTGCCCAGCACCCCGGTCGCAAGATTGAACAGCCATCGAGCGTACGTGAATGGTTTGGCCTGGGCTCCTCATTCTAGCTGTCATCTGTGCACCGCTTCAGAGGATTGTCAGGCCCTGATTTGGGACATTCAGTCGATGCCACGCGCTATTGAGGATCCAATTTTGGCATACACTGCGGCCGGCGAGATCAATCAAATCCAATGGTCGTTCACACAACCCGATTGGATTGCGATATGTTACAACAGCTCGATGGAGATTTTGCGCGTATAGGTACCATTTGTGACCATGTCCCAAAACCACATGTATATATACCCCATCTCAAGTATTCACGTTTCTGTTCATAGTAATCTTCTTTTCATTCTGTTTTCCTGCTGTCCTTTCACTTTCGTTTATTTATTTCCAAGTCCTTACTAACTCAAAATGAAATGCGACCGTGTTGTCTCATCTGTTTTCATCATATTCTGACTGACATGAATATTTGGCCCATTGAGTGCTTGCCTACAGCCAGTGAATCTAGTAACACTAGAAAATGTGTGGCGCCACGCTGTATCCAAACTACGTTATAACACTAAGATGATAGCAGATAAAAAAACGTCATAGACCATTTCGATAAGTTCAATAATAATTTTCGTATTACAAATTATCCCTGGATGCGTGCACAGCAGCTGAGATGACCTTCAGTCCGGTTGTACTTCTACGGCGCATTTCAAATGCCTTGTGCAGTCGCTTGCGGAACGCGAACCTTGGTTGCTTATTGGATATGATGGGACGGTGAGTGATACTCATTTAGTGCCGGAGTCAATAACTGCAGTCCCGCTGATATTGCGCTCAGTAGGTTGAGGAAAACACAATCGTCTACGGAAGCTGCGACAGAATGCTTCTACGGACAACATAATCGGCTTCATTTACTCCAGTATATGGACAGTTCAAAAATGCACGATAAACCCTCAGTTTTGTAAAGATTGAAGTTGGCTTCATCTCTCGGAGATGGCGTAATTATACAGAATCAGATAACTCAATCAGTGACGCTCGTACATACGCCAGGTCATGTGGGACGGTTTCGCGATGCATTAAGCCTCTTAAAATTGAAGGGAGCCCACATAAACCTTAACAAAGATTAGCAACGACAGAGTTCGGTTTTAAAGGAAAATATGTGGAGGATACAGGACTGCGCGAGCGCTCTTGTAGCCGAACAAAATGATCGTGCATTGGGTTGTGCCATGTAACAATTGCTCTTCGGTTTGTATGAACTCACAGTCAAAACGACTCTAGTTGGACCATTTGGGTTACAAGCTGACGAAGTAGACTTATCGAATTTTATTTTTGGAGACGGAATGTAGCAAGTGATATTGTGTCGAACATATTAGACGTACTTCAAGAGCAAAGCTTTAGGTCTCCGTGACTGCTAACGTTTGTGTTTACTTCAGAAGTTGTGGTCGAAAGCAGCACTCCCCTTTGCCAATTTTACTTTCGTGTACGTAACCATTCATGTGGACGTTCTTCCTAAGTTTGGTAAAATGACCATGGCACAGCACCGCTGATTCGCGGAGGTTTGGTATTTTACTCAATTTGGAGTTGTGATAGTTGTTCTGTGTTAGATGTTCGTCCACATTCTACACCTCATTGGCAAATGTACCGCAGAGTTCGTGTTATCATTCTATGGAGCAGTATCGTGATGCGCCCGTTATCCCCCAGGCAGATCCTCCTGCATATGACGCACTTAAGCGATAAAAGAAAGTTGTAGGTAACTGTTCAAAGAACAAGCCATGTGGTAATGCGATAGAGTTGGTTAGCGTGTTCGTATCGATGGAATCATGAGACTGATTGCACGTTGAGGAGGCACGCGCCTTGAGCTGTCCTATCAATTGTAAACGTATCTGAGATAATATCGAGGTAGGCTACGGTCGCGTTATTGCAACTAATTTAACACAATGTAGCCCTTCGTGCTGGTCTGTGAAAACAGCACCACCCTGGTGGTGCTCGGATTTTTCTCCACCTGAGCAGGATGCTCTGTAAGTGACCATTGGATACGTCTTGTGTCCATGGTTTTTATCAAGAGCGTAGGTTTAGGTAAACATAGCTCTTGATATTTGTTGATCGAAATATGCACAACATGCGAATTAACAGTACATAAATCAGGTGCAGGAAAGTTTTACCACAAATTAATCGCGATACGACTTAACCGTCGGTTAAGTTGATTTGACCAGACAAAACACAATAGTCCTTAGGGTAGACGGGGGTTGAGTGACACCCAAAAATGGATATGACGTGTAGCAAATCAGTACACGAGGTTTGCTTACTGGTTTATTGTGCCAGGCAGTGAGGGACTGCTAGTTGCTGTTCACATGGCTCACCAAAAATGCCTTTGCATTGGAACATGACAGCTACTGTTGGTACGCTTCACTTCCCACTCTACAAGCAGCCACTCTGTCCGCAAAAGCAAATCTTCCTACATTTATTGTGCACTATACAATCACGACAGTTTCATAAAGATTTTATACTCGGGTCACATGGAAACACACGATTGCGCACAGCTGGCTTGTGGCGAACGTTCATGAGAAGTGGTTCGACCACCTGAACATATGGATTTACAGGCTGACGTCGTCCAGATACTGACAGTGAATGCCGCAAGAAGGGGTTCCAAAGGGAATGTTAACTTTGGTTTCATTCTGACTTTAGTTTAGTCGCCTGTATGAGCCAGATGAGTGGTTGAAAAAGTTGAACCAGTGCACCAGAAAATTTTACTTGATTCAAAAATCGAGCAGAATCACATTGGTTAGATTGGATTTGTAATCGCAAATTAAAAAACGCTCAGCTGTTCGTAATTGAACCAAACCGAGTAAAACTTGATAAAAATGACAAGAATGAAAGCAAACAAACCATAACTAGCAGTGTGCACTTCACTGGTGACGGACATCGACTGTCAGACGGCCAGGCCCAAATCTTTCTCAACCAGCATCGAAGTGGTTCGATGCATGAAAGGACGTTGAGTTTTGAAGTTCTCATGTACGCGTTCTCTAACCTCAGGCCACTGATTCAACTCTCTGGAAAGAAATACAAAAAGGTAGACGCATGAATTTAAAAAGAAATAAGCAACAACAATGAAATTTTTTCTTACAGGTATGAATGGTTGAACACATTGGGAACGGCCTGCGTTACCCACAACGTCCTGTGGAGTTTCCTTTGAAAACACTGTGACGAGCTTTTCGGCTCCAACAGTAAGATCACGAAACTCCATACCTTGAGCTGAGTACGCCGTATTTTGTCAGTCGTTTTAGTCGCTTTGGATTGTTCTCGAAGTGTCTGGCTGTGTTCCGACCGGAAACTAGAAGGCCAGTGGAAACTTTATTTTCGGCCTAGCTAATAAAATATCCACAACTACTTCTAGTGTTTGCATGTGCGCGCACCAACCACCTAACAGATCGGATAGCAAACAGAAGCGCCACTGCTCACGGTCTTCAGACAGTTCTATTCAACTAAATAATTGGAACAAACTCCACCGAAATGCACCTGTCTGTTCGCGCCATTGACTTACACGAACTAGGTGTGAAATGTCCGATTGCTCATTTACAGAAAAATGCAGTACGTGATCGAGTTTACATCTTTGTGTTACATGCACGAAAGAAAACCATCAAATGTTTGAGATGGTTAAAAACTGTCACATCTTTGACAAGTATCATCACGCAGATACTCATCATATTCACTACACACCTTGTCCAGAGATGATAACATACATACTACTAGAAATGTGCAAGCACTGCACCCGCCTTGCGTCACAGTCTGGTTGACCGAAGCGAGCGCAACAAACGTCACTTCGGTGCGTCCGTCCAGCACAAACAACAATGCACTGCCTCGGCAACTTGGTGCGAATAGCTCATTCGGCGTTGAGCAGTCGAAGCAGCCGGGTTTCTTGAGTGAGTTGTTTAAAGTCATCATCGGTGGCGGTCGACTTTATCAACTACTTGTGCCGAACACACAACCGGTGTGCCTCGTAAACCAGTGGTCCTGTTAGGCCCGCTAGACCAGCTTACGCGAACAAGCCCGTATCCGTGCGAGTCGCCGCACCAACTGGTCATCGGACAAGCACGAATAAACGGGCTAGCAGCCAGGTGAGGAGCAGTTTTGCGCGGGCGACACGGCTGAGTGACCAATGCTGGTAAGTGAGAAGCAATCCCGACGGACCGTACTAAAAACTAGGAAGTCGCCAAAACGAATCCTAAAATTCGTGTTATTTTGTTGTTCTGCACGGATAAGAACATTGCTCCCGTGTCATAATGCACTTTACCATTCCGTCATCTTGCCAAGAATTTGTAGACACAAAATCGACAGGTTTTAAACATCAAGTTGAACATCACCCACAATTGATCGCAGCCGTCGCATTCCCACGTGCAGCGATGAATAGGACGGTTTGAAGGAACCATCGTTTTACCGATCGGCTGCCGATGTACATCGAATCGGTCGGAAAATTAAGACAACAAGCGGTTTATATACTTCGGGGGACAAATCAAAACAATGAGTTATCGCAGTTTTGTAGGCATCATAAACTGCACAAGATGATGGATACCACTGTATGATGATACGGAAAATGATAGTCCCCAAAAGTGGAATAGCTTCACACCCACTAGAGCTCGCCACAGGCGTTCAGAAGTTAGGAAACACTGTAGAACATATTCACTAGCAATGATCATTTGCAAGTCCAAGATGGAACGGTAGCAGTTTGGGAGACGTATTTCTTACCATCACACTCGAATCCGCAATATTAACATCCACTTAATGAAAACACTCCATTTAACCCCAGAATATGTTACACGTGCAGTGTGTATAGGTCGTTTTGAACGTCAGCTGTGTGACTGAGAATTCTGGCTGGTTCGATCGGCTGCCCGAGCCTAGATCTTTTCATTTCCAGTCAATCAAAATCTGAACAGACTGCAGTGATTCCGACATTACGGTGCATGAACGCCCAGAAATACACAGCTGTCGAGAGCTAGAAAGCGACGGGTTTACCAGGTGAGCATTTCTGTGAAATCTCATAAATTTGCCCAAAGATAGCTACAAACGGAAAAAGTAACTGCTCAAGACGCCAAATTCTCTTCAATCGCTTTATTACAACAGAAGGAAGACAACAGATGCGATAGGTTAATATTCCGTTTACTTTCATTGGTTGTAAACATAAAACATACAGATTACATATCGAACAGATTGTGCAGTTGCACTTAGTCCAAGTCATTCATGGATCAGTTCTCCATAACCATGAAAGCAGTTCATCTAAACATTCTGTCGCCGGCGTGGTACGCCAGTTCACTTGCAATTGTAACGACGTTTAACTATGCAGAGCGGATCAAAAACTACTTCACTGAGTGGCCAAGCACATCTGTAATAGTGAAAACCATTGATAAGAACCCTAAGTTATTGGTAATGTTCATCCAAATTTACCAACCGGCACTGTGTGGTTTAAGCAACCCATTAGGTTGTCGTGAAGTTCAGTATACAGTGACTACATGCGTGTCCCGTAACTGCTTGTCCTTACTTTCTCTGATATGTAATCTATACACTTCGCTTCTACAACTGATGAGAATGAAGGAAGTGTCAACGTGACACACTGCATATCTTCTTTCTGCTCTGAGGAAAGAACCGCTGTTAAAACCGACAGAACTCATGTTGTCTGATCGCCTCCAAAGCAGACACAGTAACTGTTCTGTTAGCTCCAGTCGATGACCCCACGGTTATAACTTCACTCCAAGTTGAAATCACAGAGATCACTAACTTGTTGAGCGATATTCCGATTACTGATGAGTAGTAGGGGATCTTGGTTTTTATATGGGTTGAACATCACTCGCAATTGATCGCAGCTGTCGCATTCCCATATGGGGATTCGGCCGTGCCTAATGTGAAGTTAACGACTCAGTGGTCAACGCGGTCGCCTCATGAAAGCCTGGTCAGCGTTCTAGTCTCGGGTGTGACAGAATTATGCAATACTGACGAGCTCTAACAGGAGTGAAACTCGAGTCTAGTACTTCTTTTCGAAAGAGAATGGGAATGCGGAACTTGCAATCGGTTGCTTAATTTATGTGAAACTAAAATCCTTTACTACTCACCAGTAAGACTGATATAATTGGGTCTTTTAGCGTGATATTTTGAACTGTCACTGGACAGCAGAAGTTAAATGGTAACGGTAACATATTAAGCGTATCCGACTCATGCTTTTTGGGAACACCATACACGAATCGCCTAGTTGCCGCGTTCAACCAAATTGCACGCCACATTATGAGTATGTTCCGTGTTATCAGCCATCTGAGTGTGAATCGCTCGCGTAAATGGTGTCCACTTGAAAAAGTTAGTTGATTTACATGAATGCACGAAGGCAAGAATCAGAGCGCCTAAGTCTAAAAACACAACGAAGAACAGCCGACCACGCAATAATAGGCAGGTGATGCAAACACGTAGCATTCGCGAATAATCGGAAATAAACTAACCTGTATAAAGGACGTGTGTATCGCATTCGACCTTGAGAATTTAGAAATTCTAAACAGCTGTCAAGAGCGGGTAGATACCGGGCTCGAATGGTCATAATAGACCACCTGGATTGAAATGAGCGAAGTGATAGAATGGGGATCAGAACGGAGATCCATTGACAGATAAATAGAGTAGTGAGCAAAACTGACACTGGGACCGATAAAAACACAAACATTTGTGCACGCAAAGTACCTGGCATCAGTCAGTCGAATTGGATTAACTGGAATCTATTACGTACGGTCTTATTCGGCAACCACACCTTATACAAGGGGGCAAAGGTCCTTTAAGCCTGAAACAGTATAACGCGTTAGCAGAGCACACGAGAAACACGTTGATGAAACCGGTGAAGATGAATTAGTGCTCGTTGTGCGATCAAAGTTTACAATATAAAAAAAAGTTCTGTATAAGAATAAAAAGAAAACGCTAGCACGTACACGCAGACCAAAGGTAGAAACGTGCACAGTGACGAAATTGACAACGTGAATGGCTGAGCACCGAGAAGTTTGTTTTTTTCCCATGAAAACGCTTCCACTTTATTTGCGACACGACAACCCAGTAGGGACAATACTATTTGTAAAAGTGTGATCTTGTTTGGATTTGAGATGCATAAAAAAATGGCTGTGCCCAGTCGAAGCTCGGGGATATAATTGCTGACGACAAACCGTACAACCATGGATATGAGTCCCGATAAGTTTGAACTTGATTGTATCAAAACGAAAAGCTTATGATCATCTATACTAAATTCCACCAGAAAAATAGTATTGGCGTTAAACATCTTGAAACATAGCTTCTGTGATGATAGCAGGTATGTGGATCGAACTGGCAAATGTTGCGATGCAGTGCTCGATGCCAGTGGTCTCGCAACTAACGGACAAACCGCAACAATCAAATCAAACCTTGCTGAAGATGAAACTACAGGATTGCCGATCACATAGAAACCAAGGTCTCTGACCACGACGATCACAAATTCGAAATCGGGTAATGAGGCATCGGGTTCGCTTAACATTTTTAGTTAGTGACAAAAGCCAACGACTCCTCTGATTTTGACTCTACATATCATACAGTGTGCATTCATGTGTTATTCAACTGAAATCACGTCACTGAATACTTATATATGTAGAGGGAGTTCATACTGAACACTCTTGACATGTGAAACCCATTAAAATGTACCCATAAATTGCCCACTGTACAAAGTAGTACGTACAGTAATGTATACAGTTGACGCAGCCAACCTCGGATACTATGTCCACACTTACAGTACACAAAGTGGACAAGTTTACAGTTGCCTTAGTTCCTTGCAAAGGTTCCGTCGCCTATGTGACTGGGTTGTTTAAAGTTTTTCATTGTCATAACCTTGTTCGTCAAGGGATGGACAAAAGAAGGCTGTCGTACCAATTAATTGCAATTTATCGGTGACCACGAGTGAAATCTGAAGCCGAGTGCTTGGAGACGTTTACACAACCTAAGAGGTCTAGTGATTCGTAATGTGCACAAATGAACAAAGCGAATTAGAGTAACCTGTTGTATTTACCTGATAGATGGTCCAGATTACATACACTTGGCTAGTTCACAAATAAAGATGAACAGTAGATTGTTGATACCCAGATGTTCTCATAACCAACAGCACATTTCGAATGTAAATCGGAGAGGTCAAAATACCAAGTTTGTTAAGTCACATTTAACACATGTTTGGACTTCAACCACTAAGGGTGCCGATACCGGACGTCTATCTGTTTACGCATTCTAGCAAAATGAAAGTGTAGCACATTTTTGCACGTTCACGCTTGATTAACTATAGAATTCTGGCATGAATTGATTAGAAGATGCCGGCACATCCAATTATCTCCAAGACCACTCCCACTTACAGCTCACGTTCGCAACCCACATCTGTGTAAGTGAAAGACTTGGAATGGTGCTGCCCAGGAGAACGAAACATTCGGAACAGATATTTTTATCTAAAAACTGGCCGTGGTGTGATGCGACCACCTATGCACCTTATAGAACAGTTAATAAAGGTAGCACTATTACGTCAGACTGCAATATTGCTGATATTATCGAGAGTACTGACGAACGTGTTGCCTTTGACAACCTGTGAGAGCCAAGAGAGGCTGCTCCCCAACTATAAAAATTATTATCATCCTCTTTTTCCCTTCCGGTCTATATGGAATCTAAATCGGCTCAACGGTGTTCAAACTAATCTAACAAAGTGACCTCCATGCTCAGTCGAGAGTTCATTAGACAGTGTTCAACCACAAACTATGCCACATCAGTGAGGATGAAACCAACTGTGTAGCGTACGAACAACCCTATTCAAGTATAGACTTCCTGTCAAGTCTAGAACCGAAACATCAGGCACAGATGAAAAGCTTCACCAAACATCTCAACCGATCGAACATCACAGGGTCTATTCAGCCGTCATCTGGTCGCTTCTTTTAGTAAAGATCATGTCGAGCCTATAGTTCGTCGAGTGTCTGGAAAGCACGAAGAGATCACATGAAGTGACAGACGTGCTACAATAAAAAAACGAAAGGGAGATTGTGTAAAGTAAAGAAAGAGAAATGAGAAGAGGAAGAAAAACTATATACCGCTGCAAACATAGATTTGCAACATGAACGCCGTTGACTTTTACTATCGGCCATGTCAGACAACATCCTCAACCGAAGATGTTCATTGTCCTGTGAACTTCAGCCAGGAGCGTCCTACTGAAGCAAGCTTCAGTGTCGATACCTACAAACCCCTAACCTAAGTCATACAAAGCGCATCTTACTGCCGCATTCAGTCTAACTCACCACTCACAAACAAGGTACACCAAGAGGCGTTGATAGATAAAGGTCTAGTCAATTCATATCCCATAAGATGAGCAAAAATAACGCAGATTGTGAAACACTAAAAGCGGCAGTGTACACAAAAAATCTGAAAGGTTTGAGTGCAACCTGCGCGTTTAGGCACTACAACAGGTTTCACTGTCACGTGATCTGTTGGATCAGGACAGGTCGAGTAAGGTTCGGTTGCAAAAATCTGAGTAATTAACCGTACAGTGAGTCCATCGTCGAACACGGAATTAGTGCTCAGCAAAACTGCCATTGTGGCAAGCCACAACGCGGCCAATAAATAAGCAAGCAAGTAGTTTATACCTTCTTTCTGTTTGGTCTGAATGGTAACTTACTCGAATCGCAGTTCAGCGTTTTGTTGTCGGGACAGATGCAGTGCTGAATCGATGGCCTGCAAATTGTTATGTGACAATGGTTTGCGTTCGTTCAACCGACGTAATGCCAGTTCGCGTTGAACAGGCGTCAATGAAGACCACTGCTTCAGCATCGATGCTGAAGCGGTGGTCACCGAGGATGTCTCACCAAGTGCGCTGGAGGCAAGCAAATCATTGAACTGATCACATTGCGCAATTGCGTCTGCAGCCTCGAATCTGTATAATTGAGCGAAGACAGATGGAAAGAAACTGGATGATGCGAATTATAATAACACAGACCAAGTGGTTGATTGTTTTCGTGTGCATACATTAACAAAAGGTGAACGTCAATGGTAGATTTTATTCAAATAAGGAACATCTACAAAGACTTAGCAGGGGGAAAAACCCTAGCTGATCAAACATGTATGCAGACTACTAAACTCAGTCGCGCCAACTATTATCACATTTCATTTAGCGCAAGTTCAGGCGTACTAACCTAGGCAACATTTGGACGTAGGGAATGACTTTATGATCATGGTTCTTTTATCTGGATTACAGATTTCGTGAGTGGAACAGGTCCACGACGCTGTTCTGATGGATGATGGTAGGATATGCTACCCTAGTGCTCACGCAATAATCATGACACACCAACGTAATACCACTGACACGTCAGGAAATTGCGTTACCAGAGCAGACCAGATTTCGGTCGTTATTTTTATTTTAACGATAAGCATAACTAGGTCATCCGCTGGTGAATTGATGTGAGTCATTACGACAGGCCTCGTGCATAATTTCGTTTCTCACGAATTAAGTTGTTATGGACTACGTGAAAACAGTGTGAACGAGCTTCACATACGTTCTTACATGCAATGAAAACGAGCATCCTAATTCAAGAAGGTCCGTGGTTTGCATCAATTCCTGTATTCCGACTAACACGACATGGTGGATTACGAAAGAGCTGATAAATTTGGCTTTCCTGAAAATACGAGGGAACAGTCAATAAATTGCGTACCAAAACGCTAGTCGAATCCAGCCAGATTTGCGTGGCTTCTCAGCCGTGAACCGTTTAAGTTATATTGCCACAGTGACAGTCACTGTCAATTTTGACGGGTACTAGTGTATCATCACAGCAGCGGTGCACACTGAAGAGGGCTTCGCCAGGTGAGCGGAGAGAGTTACAAAACTGGTCAACATTTAAGGCAATGTGAACGAAAAGTACACTTGGGATCATAACGTGAAACTTCCGAGCATAACGTTGTAATTAGCTTGATCAGAAGTGAACGAATGGAGTGAATGATATGGTTGGGCCGTTGTAATGGCATGCGTAAAAACAGCCATTCAAAACAAACGTGAAATCACGTTCTTATTTACAAATGGGTTTTTGTGCCCAACTTACTCTTGGAAGTAAATACTATAAAGATTTATCTCATGGCCTGTGAAAATAACAGTGTATAAACTTAAAGTAAAATCTAACCGGTGAAAATCTAACAGCCCTGATACAGTGAACTCAAGTTCAAGTAGAGAACACTAAACCGCACCACACAGTTTAGTGACCTCAGGCCAGGAAATCTTTGCAACATAAACACGTACCAACCGATGACCTAAATGAGGCTATCAACAAAAGATAAAGTTCCGGTCAGCTTAGTAATGGTAATTTCCGACGTGCCAATTGTGTCGTGTGTGCACGAGTGTGATCTCGACCTAGGATGAACTACAGGATGTCATCACCAGTGAAGAGATGCTACGACGACGAGGTGGGTCAGGTAAAATCAGCATCGTTTTGGTGACTCAAGGCCACTTAAGTCGATGGCTCTGAACTCAAGCAGAAAAAGCCGTCACATTGGCGGGCGCGGCCCACTTGATAATTAGCTTCAATCTCTCTGAATGCGTAGATAGTAGTCTGAACCACGTCGTAACGAACAAACCTGTTTCTCGGTTATTCATCCGTAGCTTTGTCCCCCTAGTGAAAATAAGATATGTGATAAACTGCTTGGCCGATAGATCCATGAGAACATGTACACAGGATACGAAGTAGCTATCCGGAACGATTTATAGACAAAAACATGTAACGTCCTGGGGAAAAGTATAATGTAACACTGGTGAAAAAGAAAAGCAGTGTATATTTCGTCATAACCCAGAGATGATAGGCTTGCTAAAAAGAAAAGCACTATGAGACACAGTTGTTGTTAACAGAACACTCTATGCTGTCGGGTTGTGCGTTTGTTTCAACTCTACGCCAGCTTTGTTTACCGTTAATGAATAAAGCACTGTTTCTACGGTTTCCTTCTGTATGTACCTCTCTAGTTGTTCCTGTGGAACTAGTTACGTGGATCGAACGACCAACCGCTTTCGTGAACGTATCTGTAAGCATCATCCATCTTGGGTCAACAGTGGAGTCATAACGACAAATAACGGCGCGCCATACCGCCAAACAGGCCTCTTTTGGCCCACCTGACCAAATTAAGGGTATTCAATCGGAAGCCGTGAAATGCCAGATTTTCGAAACAGCTGAGGCAACCAAAATTTGACTGAATAGTCCACCCTGGTACACATATAAGCGTTTTGCTGAGAACGTAAGGTTGCCATTGCTTATCAGCCACGCTACAATCAATCAAACTGTCGCGATTCTAGTTCCATTATGTGTGACGTGATGGTATGAAAGCGCTGTTCCCATTTGTAACAGACAGTGTTGTTGACCTCCGTTGTACTTGTTACTTATTTTGTTTGTCTTTCGTTGACATCACTGTTTCATATGAACATTATGTATTCGGCCTGATGACGAATAAAAACCGAAAACGAGATTGTTCGCTACACACTGTTTCTGACGATTACTCTTCAGTAGATATTCAGCCGGTGGACGTACTAACTAAAAGAAACATTCAACAAGGAGCACAGTTGGCGAGTTATATGTTTAGAAGGTTAAGAATTTCGTGGGTCTAACTGTTAACTAACCATTCTCATTGACTTTTACGAAGATGCAAAAGTTGCGATCAACTGTGTGTGACAGTCAATTTAAGTATGCTATTGCCTTGCGTTTGTTATAGAGAGAACGTTTGGGGTGGGGGAAAAATGAAGCTCTATAGGCAAAAGTTAATAAGAACGCGAAGTTAAAAAATGGTCTGATAACACTATGGAATACACATCTGGTAAACATGTTCAAAATCATGGGAAGAACCAGAGAAAAGCCTGTTATCAAATCTATTAATTGATTTAGAAAATCAAGGTAGAGGGGCCATCTGAAATGGAAATACAGTTGAAAGGATGGTACACAATAATGAGATTTCTTTTCAAATATTCGGCTGATATAACCCATGGAAATACTGCGAGTAAGTACTCACGTGGGTTTCCATGAGGGCAAGCCCATACCGTACAACCATTCGTTCCAGTTCACCAAATCTGATTCCACGCCAGGGCCCAGTTGAGAAGCTAGAAATTCACGCCACATCGTGGTATCCAACGCTTTACCGGCGAATTGCTTCACATAGGCTTTCAACCAGGAGAGCATTTTGTCTGATAAAGACCAAAATTGAAAGTGTCATTTACCATAATCACCAGTATAGGTTAGAGATAATTACTAACAATTCGCTCACAACGAATACATTTATAAAAATAATAAATAGACGAATGCCTCAGTCAACGCACCAGATAACGCGATCGCAAAGCATTTCAGCTACATTGTCTCTGTCTGGCATAACAACTTATGGACGAGACAAAGGCGTTCGTCCAGTGTGGCGATTCGTTCATGTAAAGTATCTTACTTCAATCCTATCGCATAATCTCAATATGTTCCGATTTCATTAAAACAACAGTGCACATCCAACCAAACATTTATAAAAAAAAGCCATTCGCTATTCATTGTCATTTGTGTTTCTTGTAGCAACAACCCTGAATATGTTTTCGTACACTTTTTATCTAGAGAATGATTTAACAAAATGAGTAGAGAACGAACTGTCGCAGTGCTTGGGCAACATAAATGGTTTTAGTGACTAGGATAAGAGTTTGTTCTACGGCAAAGCTTTGGATTCATCATTTCAGTCCTCCAAATTCTTCGTCTTTCTTTCCTACCATCAGCACATCAATCATGCCATACTGAAACGGATCATACCAGTTATAGTTGTGTATTCATCTGAAGCTGGCCGATGTACAATAAGTTCGGTTCCTCCTTGACTTTCGGAATTAACAACATCGATAACCACCATCTATCACCATAAGTCAGCCGTACCAGTTTTGTTACGAAAGTTTTTCGCCGAGTCGTGTCACAGAAATTGTCCTTTTGTGATGGTGCATCCATACAGGGGAGAGTTGTTATTTCTATTTTGTATGAGAACGTAAATAAAATGCATGTAATCGGTGTACTTAATTGTAGGTGTACGGATCACAATGACTTAGAATAGGACAGTACAGATTAACAGTTATACTACACGATAGGAAAATGTTAACTATGATTTCTGATTAGCTACACGACATAGATGGAAACTTTCGTGATAAAACTGAAAGAGAGAGACATGCCATAATGATATATATATATATATATATATATATATATATATATATATATGTACGTGGAACAACTCCTCACCTTTTCCGCTACCTTGGCGTGGTGCTCAGACTTGTGTGCTGTTTTGAACCAGCGGACTATGCTCATTAGGACAAAGGTCGTTGCAGGTTCAACTCTGTCAGATTCGCCAAAGGGGAGCAGCCAGACAAAACGCAGTTGCACTTGTTGTGGATGATGCCGATGTGATGTGTTTTGGTACTCCTTGTTTGTTCTTACCTGGTTTGGCTTAATGTGTGTGACGTGTTTGTCTCCGCAGTAGTATTGGTCTTGTGTGTTGCCCTTATAAATGTGTGGCTCTCGTGCTTGTGCGTAGCTATCGCAATCTGGTCGTTGCTGGTGTTCGAAGTTGTTGCGAGTGTGTGTCACCCGCGAACTGGCGGTACGAGTTTTTGAGCCAAAGACTTCGATTGGAGGCCGTTATCGCTCTAATGTCTTGGTCTGGGTTTCTTGGCAGTATCCGAAGCCCATATAAACCATGATTATACAAAATAAATCAAATACCATACTGCATCGGCTGTTGCGCAGGAAAAACTGGGTGGCCCTATCCGCGGTTTGCCGCAGGTTGGATAGGCGAAATTATGCTAATGCCAAATTCTCCTCCTTCTCCTATCCTAATGACCCCAACAGCACGAATGCTAGGGCAGACAATGCTCATTCAAGTCTCAGTAGCACGACGACCGAACTGAGACAAGCCCGGGGACGCAAGATGCTCCCCATCGAGATATGGAATGTGCACACGCTGCAACTCCAGAGGACGGCCAGAACGGCGCACTGCACTGATCGCGATGGAGCTGCGTCGCTATGGAATCGACGTAGCAGCCTTGAGCAAAACAAGGCCTGCGAACCAAGGTAAGTTACCAGAAGCAGGTGTCGGGTACACCTTATACTGGATAGCTTACTCAGCAGATGGTGCTCAGAAGCATGGTGTCAGTTTCGTAGTCAATGATCGCATCAATGGCTTGATGACAGGCAAACCGCATAGCATCAGCTCTCGAATGCTGTTTATGCGCCTACAACTCGATCGAGGTGAGTGTGCCACATTTATAAGTGTGTGTCACACTGAAGACACAAAGGATCAGTTCTATGATCAACTGTCCACCACCATCCGGTCGGCACCAGTGATTGACCGACTGTTTTCACTGGGTGACTTGAACGCTCGAGTCAGGCGCGACTCGGTAACCTGGCGGGAAGTCCTCGGACCCTGCAACATTCGCTCAGTCAACGAAAATAGTGATTGTCTGCTCCACCTGTGTGCTACCCAAGAGCTGCCTATCATAAACACCCGATTCCAGCTGGATGCGAACGACTTCACGACGTGAACTCATCCACGAATCGGTCATCACCATTTGCTTGGTTACGTGATAGTGCGCCAACGCCACACTCGTTAAGTGCGTATCACACAGATGATGCGTGGCACTGAATATAGCACAGATCACAGGCCGGTTAGGACTAAATTAATTAACAATTTACATGAGTCTGTTTATTGTAGATCTTCCTGACAACAGCAGAAGTTGTATGTCAAACGATTGGACAACTGTGAGACGAGAACTGCTTTTCAACGTGCCCTTGCTGCTAGTTCGCAAGATGCTCTTGTCTCTATTACACCCGATGGTATGCGGTAACTCACCAAGGAATGGATCAGGGCAGCAGCGACCGAGACGATCGATGTGGAGCGCCAGAAACGCCCGGACTAGTTCGACGACAACAACGTGGTTATCTCTTAATTGGGACGATGAAATAATGCCGCGTTTGCCGTCTCCACAATGGACACGGATAATGGAGACGACAGAATAACATTCCGGAGTTTCCACCGTCAACTGGCCCAACATGTTCAGAGTCAAGGACAACTGGTGAAGAAAGCAGGATGAGCGGATGCAGGGATTCGCAGATAGTCGACAATATAAGCAATCCAGCGATTCGCTTAAGGCGATCTTCGGTCCATCGAACCAATCCACTAAAGCTCTGATAGACGGGGGTACCAGTTATTCATGCACCCAGCCAAAGGACATCATTAAGGTCTGGCGCAAACACTGTGGTAGTATACTAAACCGTCCTGCTATTACTGATTGGGTGACCATGAACTACTTGCCGCAACAGGCCACCAAACCTTCACTTTTTCACGCCCCAGATCTACCAGAGGTGCAAACAGCGATTGGTCAACTGCTCAATGGAAAAGCTGCAGACGAAGATGGATTGCCCGGTGAAATACTGAAGAATGGAGGACCGGCGTTAGAACGTGCACTACTCCAACTGATTCACTCCACCTGGGAGCAGGAGGTGATGCCACAAGAATTCGAGGATGCCCTCATCGTACCCTTGTTCAAAGGTAAGAGTAGCAAGCAATGCGCCGACAGCTATCGGGACAAAATTCGACTGAGCTGCGCAGGAAAGGGGCTTGCAAGGATCCTTCTGAACCGACCGAATACGGGTGTCTTCGAGACAAACGTTCCTGAGGAGCAATGTGGATTCCGGACTACTTGCAGTACGATCGACCTGGTGTTCGCTGTTCGACAAATTCAGGAGAAATGCCAAAAATGTAAACAGCCCCTGCATGCTCTCTTCGTATACTTCACCAAAGCCTTCGAGTCCGTGAGCCGTGAGGCATCATGGACTGTAAATTTGGATGTCCAGGTATGTTCGTCAATTTGATTGGATTGTTGCATGTTGGCAAAAAGACGAAAGCACAATCGTGTGGATCGATTTGCGATGATTTTGAGACTGTCACTGGCGTGAAGCATGGCTGTGTGCTAGCCCCAACCTTATTTACTTCATATTTGATTGTGATCGTGGCAGTCGCTTTTCAGAACTCTGCGGAGAACGCCGTTAAGGTTGGTTACCGGACAGATGGGCACCTGCTGAATATTCGACGTTTCGAGGCCCCAACCCGGCTACATTCCTCAACGATGCACATGCTTCTGATCGCAGACGACAGCGCGCTATTCGCACACAGTGAAGACGAACTACAGTGACTGGCCCCAATTTTTGTGAACGCGGCATCCAAGTTCGGACTGGACATCAACACAAGTAAGACATTTTCTTTTTTTCAGCCTTCTCCGGACGAAGGTGCTGTCGATGCACCTTCATCCCAAATTCGCACCAAGGGAGATGTTGTCGGCAGCTGCACAGATTTCTGCTACTTGGGCAGCAATCTGTCCACCGATCTGTTCGTGGACCGCGAGTTGAGAGCTCGTGTGGCAAAGGCTAATGCTGCTTTCAGGCGTCTTGGAAGACGTGCTTCGAAGAACCACAGCCTGAAGCCGAGCACTAGGTTCTTTGTCTATCGCTCAGTGGTGCTGTATATACTGCGGTACGGCAGTGAAACGTGGATATTGTATCGGCGGAACGTGCGCTATCTGAGCTGCATTCATTCACACTGTCTAAGACGCATCTTGGGTATTCGGTAGTCGGACATGGTTGCGAACACTGAGGTACTGTGACAAGCGGACACAAACGAGATAGAAGCCATGCTGATGTTTATTCAGCTTCGTTAGCTAGGTTGCGTCCAACGAATGCACGATGGCCGTACTTCGAAGCAGCTGCTGTATTGACGACTGCAATCAGGTAAGCGAAATCCTGGCGGTCAAAAGCGGAGATACCAGGATTCTGTGAAGGTAAGTCCTTCATGTTGTAACATTGATCTTAGATGTTGGGAAGACATAGCGTTGAACCGGACGACCTGGAGGAATACGACTCAGACGGATGTCCGTGAGTTCAACAAGTAGTAACTGCGCGGCCAAGAACGAAGGTGCGCGGTAAGCAAAAGAACCATCGGTGCCATAGGTGGTGGCGACATGACTACATGACGCCGCGATGTGTGCGACCGCTAATGCGCTAGCCACCTTGCGTTAGCAGATCAGCATACTCATGGTGCACCGCCGACCAAGAGACGACGAGTACGTTAGGCTCAGGTAGGTCACATCAGTATATCCATTCTATTTTTGTTAATGATTGCATCGATCAAGACCATGTTCGTTCCGCAACTAATCCGTTTCTCTCTTCAGAAACTCGGGTGTCTGTGGTCTTCTATCCATTCTCCTCTTCACTTTTGTTGGTGTATTGAAGGACGAATGGTTTGCCTGTTGTTTTCGTAGTCCAATCTGAATTTCGTTCTTCACTCTTATTTTCTCTCTGGAATACACTAGCATACACTCGTATACTGAAATGTTTCTTTTACTACATATTACAAATCTTTCTTTTCGGTTTAGACATTGTCATTGCAGTCTCTCCGTTTATTATCCGAGAAATAAGGATTACCTTTTCCTGCTAGCCATACAACTTACCAACCAGCATTGGCCATCTGGACACAAAGGCCCCGTTCACACACCTACTGGTCTTATTCCTTCAGGTTAACACCGGATACCTGGTTTGTGAGTTGAACGGAAAGTGATGCAGCACAAGCCACTTGCGGTGACGGTTTGAAGCGCAGGTGTCCTTTGGCTTCAGTCACTGTGACAGGCTAATCCGTTTCGGATGCCGCCAACCGTATAGTAGCTATCGGTGTGTTTGCATACACACCATTTTTAGTCCATTGTTTCCTGTTCCATTTGGTGTCTTTCTTTTTTAGAATAGTCCTAGTCCACATTGCGGTGGTCAACGGCTTGAGCTACAGTATCATCTGGTCAGACACACTGTTGTTATGAACGAACAGAGCATGCTAACCTCATGAAATTAAAAACTGTGAGGAGCATAAGCTAAAAACTTATCTACGCCTACTGTTGTAAGGCAACGTTGGCACCGGTAAGATAACCATCCTCTTCCGGAGTTGAATTGTGTACCGACTGGAAGTTGGCAGACACGACTGCGCAATCAGACAAGTAACAAATACAGAGGATGCAAAAGAACTTACCTTTGCCGAATGTATGCTCTAAAAAGCACAAGAACAGAGAGCCCTTCTCGTAGGGGATTCGGTTGTACGACACATCTGGATCCACACCATCCAGATTAGGCACCAGTTTACTGAATGGATTTTTGGGGCCCAGGTCCTCACACTGGAATCACATATACATAACAGAAACTCAGTCTCATTTGAGAGAGGAGACAACTGTGGACAAAATCGCTTTATTCATTCTCATAAACGGCCATGAGCCTGACCATGTAGAACCGTGGCTTGCGCCAGCGTTCAATAGTTCAATAGTTTAGAACTAACGTTAAGAAGAGAAAAACAAAACAAAACCTGGAAACAACAGAATTACATATGGAAGAATAAACGTAGAACATTGATTGCGAGAAAGCACTGCCAGACAATATTTCGAAGCTTAGCCCCAAGCAGGTAAGCGACTTAATGGAACCGTCGGGATTTCCATAGCTCGTGCCCAGATTGTTAACTGAAAACGTCTCATCCAACCATTAGTGGTCTCGGTAAGTAATGCCTGGTGCGGCAAACGCTCAGCTAGCAAAAGGAGCCGCAGACTGTGTAGTCCCACAGTTTGACCAACTGATCAGATGTCGCGTTAGTGAACGGTCACCCTCCTCATACGATCAACCCACTTGATGTGAATTAATTGACGAGAACAACGATAGACAAGACCGTTTCATGCACGCTAAGAAAAGGCTTCCAAACGCTGGTGTGGACAGTCAACAACAACCGGAAGTCCTTAACAGGTTCGCAATCGACACCAATAATTTCAAGCTCTAACACTGACCGGCCTACCTGTAACTTACTGAACTTCAAAACCATATCTGTTGGCCATTTAACTAAAATAGGCTTTAGATGAGTTTACCCATCGTCCTGTGACTTCAACCACGGTAAGTAACACCGAACGAACTAAATTACTGGAAAGATCCTACTTAAGTGCAGTCAACCTAACCGTTTTCCCGAACAATAGCTACTTCACATATTGTTCCAGAACTCAGCACATTGCTAACAGATCACAAACGTCAAATTTTGAACAGACCCTAGAATGCATAAGTCACTGGAAAGTATATAATTCACTGGGGTCGGTTTCCACCATATGAGCGTTCACAAACAGGAAAGTATAGGCATATTTTTAACGTTTTCACAATCACGCACTTGCTACACCCATCCTGGAGATTAAGTCATATGAGAGGATTGAATAATATAGTCTTCTACGTTGTGAAAGAAAATGGACTCACAAGCCAATCAAACGATCAGCAGTAACAAGAAGATTCAATCGAGTCTTTCCAAAAGCCGGATTATTGTGTGACGGCCACGTTTGCTTGGGGATGTGAGAATGCCCGTCCGTTTTTCTCTTCGAGAAGCACAGGGGACTGTCAGAATACACTGCACAAGGTTGCACAAAACCTAAATAGACACAGTCCGAACAACTGCAGTTTAAACATGAACCATTCACTGGTCAGTGATATTTTACGTTGATTCCAGCACAAACCTGAGGAGACGATCTTGGTTTTTATTTCTAAACATGATCTTTGTTGAACCAGTGAACATCAACACTTCGAACGAATGTCTCGACCAAATTTACTAAACCCCGACCGATTGAGCACCACCAACGAATTAGGATATATAAAGACAACAATGAAGACAAAGGCAGTAATCTACTAATGTCAAATTTATTCACCCGAACATTCGACCTGACAAGACTAGAAAAATGCGGCTCCATTTATGCAAAATTTTGACCTTGAGTGTCGCCCGTAGGCGGAAGAATTATGTGAATAAACATGAAGTCCATATGACATGAATAACATAGGATACGTCAAATCCGACTCAGACTGTTGTTCCTAGAGTAAGGTTCACCCTACTCCCAACACCTTCCCTTCCATTACGTTGGTCGTGGGGTCGAAGTAGGGGATTGATCTGCCTAGTTATCATTGTTCTCCACATTGGATTTGTCTAGTGCCTAGGCTGGGGACATTGTGAAGGGGAAACCTCGATAAAGTGAGTGGTGCGGTAGGTTCCGACTGTTATAGACCAAAAGTATCCAACAGGACATCCAGCTGTCAGTCATCATCCCGTTACATACTGTCGGAGGTGTCCGTGAGTTTACGTTGATAAGCGTGACGCATCCAGACATCGTCCCCCACTCGCAACTTGGAAAGGACGTCTCCAAGCTGCTTTTGAAACAGACCAACGGTCAGATTTGTAATTCGGAATATTTGGTCGGAACATTCGACCAAAATGTTCGTAGTCATTGACACAACTCGCGACGGAGATCGTAGATTGGCTAGGTAGCGCGTCCTCTCAATCAGCGCACCAAAGCTCGCCAGTGAGATGCAAGGTGTCAGTGGATACGTTCTTGGCCGTGGATGTGTTCTGAAACGCTGACTTGCGAGTAAGGTTTGTGGGAAATGTGATATCAGAAACCGTGTCGAGTTGTAACTGTACCAGCATACCATCGACGCAAGATATGACACATATCTGACTGCCGACAAAGTTGAATTTGGGCGTAGCCAAACTGGAGATCGATGTTATAAAAAGGAACCTAATCAACCACCGGAACCTGGATTTACTTGACCTACGGTGGATCGATGGTCATGAATTGGCGGACTGTTCGGTGAACCGGTTGTGCCACATTATCTTTTTATCATTGTTTGCTATTTGGTGCTAGGCCAGATACCAGATATAGCATGTCCAGACGTCCCAATAGAGGTTTGCGGCAGTCCTCCGGGATGGTATCGGTTGTTGCATAACGATAAGAATCTCCTCCTATTAGGTCCGATGACAGACCTGCTTTCCAAGAGGGACAGACGGCTCCTTGCACAGCATTGGCTATTGTTAACAGGGAATAGAAACACCCACAACAAACTGGAATACCTCAGCCAGTCAATTATTCCCAGCAGTCTGCGCTGATTTTTATCGTGAATAACACATAATCCATTAGTTGAAATGTTTGCCGACCAAGACTTGACAGACTTCAATGGCGTTCGTGTTACGAATATGTGTATACATCGGTGCTTTCAGTTTCCTTTTACAGACATTTACCATTTGGCGTTAAGAATGCACCTGCAGTCATTCAACGGATAATGGGCATGTGATAATATCGCCTGGTACGGTGAGTTACGCACACCGAATGTGACTTTCATGGGGATAGTTGATGACCCAAGAGGTATCGAAGCCAGTTTACACGATTAACTCAATGTCAGCCTCCGTAAAGCCCTATCTGGAACGTGCGGCAAGTTATTAACAAACGTGTCTGTGTCGGTTTGGAATTGCGATTGAAGTCTAACATCGACAAGACAGAGAATCCAGCTGAACAGTCGTTTAAAAATCGCTTTCTAACGATTGACCGTATACATGGCAGAAACAATTTTGCACACCTAGAAATCCGAGTGAATTCGCTGGACGGTCAACCATTTCATTGGATGCCGTTTGTTTATAAAGCTACTTTAGGGCGTGGTGTGAGTGAAAAAAGTGTCAAATGTCTCCGAAACAACCCGCCCCAATCCAGTCAGAGATAGCACACAATTGAATACAAATGAGTGGTAACACTCGTTTGAACAAACTGTCAAAACATGAACGCAAGTTTAATGTAGCAACATACATAGAGAAATAAATACTCGACGTTAACCTTGACGAGCTAATATAGTGTACAGAGAAGAGGTTCATAACAATCTTGAAAATAGCAGAGAATTGAGGTTAGAAGAATGAATCGGCAACCAGTTACGTGTACAAATGCAATTGTTCAATCAACAACTTCTTGCATCTCTCCATCACAATCACATCTGGGACGAAATCAGACAACTCATTCATCATCCTTGATAGTGGTCTGAAACGACCACCCAACAAAACTACACACAGCATTTTAAATCAACTAAACAGACTTCAAAGTGTGCAAGCTTCAAGCTGAAACAAAAATTCACTCGATGACGTTTTACTGGCGGATCAATTAAAATTTACTTTACAAGTGTATTCAGTCGAGCCAATCACTGTTACATGACGGTAAATCTGTCAACCTGATCGTTTCTCAGATCTATACATGATCGTAACGGACCTATGGAATATGACTACTATGCGGGATAAGAAAAACGTATTGATTCACTCGCTCCTTTGTAGGGGTTAATATGTAAACCAGCAGCTCGTACGTCCGTCTTATTCTATGTGAAATGGTTGTGGCGCGAGTAGTTAAACATTCAAAACCAAAATTGGTAACTGATCATTTAAGGGGGTAGTCTACATTAATCTGTTTTACTGGGACCACCTGACGCTAACTAATAGTATGTCGCCCATCAAAATAGTGTCCTCATAGTGGAATACGACGGGAAACCGGTACTCCAACCCCGCATTGCTATTCTTCTATGACACAATAATTCATCAGTATCACGACCACAAAAAGCAATAGGGTTTGCGATTATGCCCAATAGCCAAACACTCATGATAAGAGCAAAGTCTAGCTTATAAGTGAAAGAAACGAAGGGAATAGGACTTGATTCCTGTTACTCATGTTTAAACTAAAAACAACGCATCATGTGAGGAAAACACTGGAGCATGACGCGCTGTATTGGCTTGTTCATCTCAATGACCTATTGGGCTAAACTGCACACAGTGACAATTACAATGACAATCACTCATATCAGGTAGGCCAATAGGTAGAGATCTGACAAACCATATTCTCCTGGTCATCCAGGTTGGGGGTAGAAAGAAGGTTAGCATCTTTTTTCGTAAAAAGTGATTTCCGCAGAACTGCTGTGATTACGTAGATCTAATGTTAGGTAATTAAGTTATGGACGTTGTTGACGGGTCTGCATACTTGTGAGGCCGCAATAACAGTGGCAGCGGAGGTGCAGGGAAAGAAACCGAAGAGCTTATCTTTAAGGCTCGGACGGGATTCGCTAACCTACGACGCTTGTGACGACAAAGAGGCATCGTTCTAGAGCCTAAAGGTCGCGTATATAAGGCGATAACGAGAACTGTACTACTTTATGACTGCACTACTTAGCTGCTCAGAGTAGAAGACGTGAACCGCCTTCAGGTGTTTCCTCGCCGATGTCTGCGTTCAATCGTTCGTGTCGGGTAGCCCCCAGCGAGTAAACAACCAGGAGGTTAGGATGCGACCATTTGGTAGTGATTGTCAAACGAGTTCTTTCATTCAATCTTTACATTTGTACGGATTTACACCATTACGTCATGTACTAAGGATGCCAGCTAATCGTCTGTCAAACCAAGCACTGTTCATCGACACTGTGGCCGGTTGGCGTAAGATGCGAGGTAGACAGATGATGACCTGGCGTAGACAAATGAAGTCGTTCACGAAAGGGCTGGTCACTGTAGGTTGGGTTCACCGGCCAGGCTTGGGCCCTTGCAACTCACAGAGTCAGTGGGTTGGAGACGTGGGGTGAGATGGCGACTAACCGAGCTCAGTGGCGTGAATGTTGTCGTTGTTTGGCCGAGTTGTCTATGAAGTGAGTGCACTTAATGACACGGGACAGTGAAAATCGTAAACTATCTTGCTGATGACGCCTTACTTTCACTTACAGCTCGGTTGTTTGTTTGCAAGGTGTAGGCACCTTGACGCTAGAGGTTTGAATAGCAATGTAGCTATTTTTGGTAGTTAAGTAACTTCCCCGTCTTTTTTCATCTCTTTTGCTCTACAGAGTTTTCTTCTATTGCCATGATCATGTGGTAATTAAGCATCAGTGTGGACTACTGACGTATGGATTTCTATGATGATGATGCACAAAGCAAACAACGCACAGCTGCTAGCCAATTTGTAGGTGTTTTTTATACACCGTTATCAGGTCATCAAATGACCAGTCCACACTTTACGCTCGTGAGCGTGGCCTAGGGCAATGTGTCAATCTGGATACTTAGTCTAACCACTTAAATCCATGCAACTAGAAGATGTACGTGGCACCTATGGCTAAAAGCTTATAATCACCTAACTTCTGATGATATCCGACACGTTTGACTGAATGCAAACGCCGACGGCTAAACACTATGGTATGATTTACACTTACGACTTCTTGCGGTTACTTTTTCACAGCATAATATACTGAAGTTTTCTTGTCTGTATTTTTATAAATACGGGATTCAACCTTAAATAAGATAATTTTGACATCAAAGATACATCGACCTGTAGGATAATGCCGTAAATCTATAAAAGAGGAACCTCGAATTCAGGTCCTACACTCCCGTCGTTCGAGATACAGCTATTTGGGTGCACCGACTGATTAACAGCACCTGACTGAATACAGTTTTCGCAAGCATGCATTCTTCACTATTGGTTGTTTGATGTCAGTGTAGACCCTTAGACGTTTCAACAAGACCAGTTGGCAAAAACTTGAAAAATTGACTACGAGAGATGCACCTGATGCCCAAAGTTGAGCTATATTCACTTATGTATTTGGTGAAGTAAAAGTTTAGTAGCCGACTAAAAGATCACACTACGCCAAGTGGCACGCTTCTAACATGTAAACCAAAACGTCGAATTTGTGGACTTTCCAAGCATCCAGAAGTGAGAACATGTTGAACAATAAAGAAGAGCGGACGAAGAACAACAAATCCCGATGTCCAATAAATTGTATTTAAAAAATAATCGATGTAACTGAAATAGCGAAGTGTAACAAAACCAGTAAGCGAAAATAGCAACGGCTGTCTGGCTGGCTAAAATGGAAAGCATCACTTTTGCAGAGAGTGTATCTAAGTAAACGCTTGTTACTGCCCAACATCATTTTAAATTTGTAAAACTTTTCAAACTAATCCCGAAACAGTCGTTCGTCAATTCGTTTCTCCCAGAAAGTAAAGGAATACGCTCAAATCACTGCCATCTTTGAAACGTGTGAACATGTGAAAACAGAAGTTGGACAACTCACCACAATTATCAGCTCCGCATATCCGATGGCTAAGAGCAGATGCCGCATTTGCGTTCCGTGCAACTTCTCCATGATCAACCGTTCCAGGTACATGGTATGACCTTCGTTTAGCCAAAAGTGCTCCCAAGACGAGTTGGTGACCAGATTGCCAGTCCAAGAGTGGGCAATTTCGTGAGCAATCACGTTAACCAGAGAGCGATCACCGGCCTATCCAAAATATGTTGGAGACAAATTGAAGGCCTACTAGTGTGACATTTAAACGTTACCTCAAAATCGGGCGAGGAACGGGGTTGAGTCAGAGTTGCAAAGTGAATCAAATGAACACTAACTGATCTGTTAAAAACTGAAAATGTGCACCAAAAGTTAGAAGCATGCAAGGGCGAAAAATACCAAACAAATATTTCGTCAAGTTCCCAACCTATCATCATCATTGATATACCAGTGGTATGTACTTATACCTGAGGAGGGGAATAAACCCACGTTTAAAGACAAAAGAGGGAACGGAGGTGGAACTTGACTCACAACCCAATATGTCTGAACTCAAACAATCAGCATCAAGGTGCCTAAATTTCGCATATATATATATATAATTATTATTATTATATTTAAAAAGGGGGCACACACTAAGTAGTAAACGATTTATTGTGACGTTTCAAATCCACACTAGGATCCGCTACCAAACAAATAAATGTGTTGGAATGAGATTGTTCTGCCGCTCACCGTGTTCGCCTGTCGATCGGCCTTCGCTAGTTTTTCGGTATAGCGTCAACGATGCTGAAGTAGTTGATGTCTATGTCTACGTGTCGATTGAGCGAATTGCGCGAATAGTCTCCAGTACAAGCCGTTCTTCTTTCACCTTTGCCCCTGTGACCACTTTCGCATGATCTGTGTTGACCTCGTGACCTGTGTCCGCGCCGTGGTGTCACAGTTGTGACCTAGGGTCGGCTTGTCGCATCACTAGTTTGTGTTCGTACACGCATGTGCGAAGCTGTTTGCCTGTCTCCCCCACATACTGTTGGTCACACCCCAGACATGGAATCGCGTAGACCACGCCGGACTGTTCGTGTGGTTCAATACGATCCTTAGCATTCACCAAAACTGAACGGAGTGTTGAGTTTGGCTTGTGTGATATTTGGATGCCCAGTGGTTGGACAATCCTTTGTGCTCCTTTAGAGGTGCCGTGAATATATGGCACTGTCATTCGCGTTTTGCGTACTGTGCGTTCAGTTCTTGTGAAACCCCTGACAGATGGCTTTATGAAACTGCTGGGATACCCATTAGAAGTGAACAGTTTGAACAGGTACCTTCGTTCTTGTCTTCTGAGTTCAATTGGACTACAGTGCGTGTCTGGATGTCGAAATAATGTTCGCACACAGCTTTTAAGTTGACAGGCTGGATGATTGCTATCGAACCTGAGAATTACATCAGTTTACGCTAGACAGTAGTTTCAAGCTTGCTATCGGGTCTTCTTATGACCGATACATCGAGAAACGCCAAGCATGAATTTTCTTCCTCTTTGTGTGTAAGGGTTATTCCATCTATTATGTTATTCAAACAATTGTGGGACTGGTCAAGCGGAGTCCGAGGCAAAACAACAAATGTGTCATCCACATATCAAAACTACACTCTAGATTTAAATGTCTGAAAGGCTTCACACTCGAAGTGCTTCATTACGGCATCTGCAAGTAATCCTGATATAGGTGAGCCCACTGGTATGCCTTTCTTTCGCAGGTAGACTCGGTCGTCAAATTGTAGGTAAGTCTCCATGCAAAGCTCCATTAACTCAATCAATTCGTTTGGAGAAAGATTCGTCCTATTGCGAAGGCTATTGTCCTCAGTTATCAGGAGCGGCAATCTTTCTATAGCAAGTTTCTTCGATATGTTAGTGAAAAGCGACGTAACATCGAAAGAAACCAGTGCATCGTCTTCTTCCAACTCCAGGCCTTTAATCTGTCTCAAGAAGTCAGTCGAATTGTTTGCGTCATGATTGTCGTGAGGTGAGCATAGCCGCAGAATACGAAAAAGGAACTTCGGTAACTGATAGTTCGGGGCCGTCCTGGATGCAACGGTTGGTCTCAATGGTACTTGGTCCTTTTGGGCCTTTGGTAGCCCGTACAATCGTGGCATTGACCCCTCAATAGGTCTAAGATATTTAGCCTGTTCTTCTGTAAGTGATTTCTTTTTCTTGAGACCTGTCAAAGATTTGATGATTCGAGCCCTCAGACCTTTCGCAGGTTCTCCTATGACATGTTCGTTGCGAAGTTTTTTAGAAGATCGTTCACTCCGTATATTTAATTTTACCGTTCAATATGACTATGGTGTTGATTTGTTTGTGAACAGGATGACAATCTGGTAGTTCTTCTTAACTGCCATCAGCGCTTTGTTTTCATTAGCTGTTAAGATATTTATTGTCTTTCGACCGGCCACCTGTCGACACATCTTCGTTCTGACAGACTGCTGCATTTGCTCATCTAGACCACTGCGTTCCAATCCTGACTAAAAAGGTGCAGGGAATTCTATTGTGGATGAGTTCATATAAGTGAATTTCAGACCTATTATTAGAACACCCTTTTTCAGGGGATGTCAATTGATGGTCTGATTAGTTGATTCTCAGGAAGATTGAGGCGCTGGAATTATTGATTTAGTCAGTCTTTCGTTCTTGTTCTGTTAGATTCTGTTGGTCGTTTTATAGCTACTTCGGTCTTCCTGCTCTGTTCGGAATCGAATAATTCGTTAGCTGCTTGTTTGGATTTTTCGCACTCGCTTCTGTATCGTGTCAGACGACGGTATGCATTGTCAACAAGTCCGCGATGCGTTCGTTTTTGGTAACTCCTGGCGATAATCCTCGTGCGTTCTGGTAGAATCGGCGGCTTGCATGTAACGCTTTTACGCAACACATTATGAAGAATGTAGTCATGCAAGAAGACAGGTTGTTCCCGGACAGAGCCTTTACGATTAGCATAGTTTCCCCCTTTTGCTCACACACTTGAGGGTGTTGCCTTCGAAGACTTGATTAATCAGTGAGTGTCTGCAGCTCATGTAGCATAATTAAAGTATTTAAAAGAGGCACACATTGAGTAGTAAACGACATATATATAACTAACAACGAATATTCGACCCGTGCACTAAATCACAGTATCGTCCGGCATACGAAACCACATGCCTTACTACCATCAAGACCAACAGGCAATTGAAATTAATTCCGACAAACAATCAATCAAATGAATTTCAACGCTACCACCCGCCCTCCTGTTACCCGTTCCCTTCTATGAAGCGATTAGCGGTAAGCACAGAATAAAACAACTCTTAACTGCTATAAGCTTATCGAGATTGGAGTTATGCGACGTCTGAAGTTTGGACGATCACGAGAAATAAACCAAATCAGAGACTGTATAGCGGTGGAGCTAACCGGACGTGAACACCATTTGACGATAACTTGCCCTGAATCGTACTGCTCCCATTCGCCAGAAACATGGTGATTAAAACGTTTGGTATATTTTTAGTTAGCGTTGTATTCTTGTCAAGCAAATGACTGGAAACACGTTAAACATGACATTCAAACTGCTTAACCCCATTCGTACTAAACCTGGTATAAACGTTCTGTCCCTAGTATGGTTTTGTAGCTAGTGAGGCACTGTAAAATGGAGTACAGCTATGGAAGTCCCTAAAAAAGCTTTCTACATCAAACTTCCTGTCAAAAATGACAGCTCGATAAACACTTTTGGAAAATTTGAAACAGTTGGTTCCCTTTATAACTTTGAACAAAGCAGTAAGACGACGGACTGGTAGATGCTATCATTTCGTATACCTCTTCAGTACCAAATAACAATAATCAAGAACATATATATGACATTATCGGGGTGGAGAACAACAACGCAAACCTATTAGGCTTCAGATGACTAATCGCGACCGCCTCAGCGAAACGCAGGAAACGCGGATTAGCGTGGTGCATTATAATCTTGAACGTTGACACAAGATTAATCCCGTGACCGGTGGCCAACGTGTGTCTGGCGATAGACGAAGCCGGAAGTTTGTGTGATCCCGAGACGAAGGGAGTAGACTGCGCAATCATACTCTGAACCCATTTCGGCAGACGTTCCTTAATCCTAGAGTTTAAGAACCTATCGGTTCTGTCAATGTAACTTTCGCCGCAGCTACACACGAATTGATAAATACAGTGTGAATTGGCGCCAATATGTTGCTCTTCCTTTACTGAAGGTAACGGTAGGTTACGAGTTCGTTCAACGACTACGATTCCAGCCGCATTGTATGTTCGCTTAATGGAGGTGACGAGGCGTTTTGTTGTTCGAAGTGAAGAAATGTCACCTTTGAATGGCAGTTCAATGTAGACTTTCTTCTTCTCAACGGTGGAGACCTCGTCTACAGCTACACGTTGCTGGATGTGTCTGTTGATAAATCTCAGCGGATATCCATTATTTTGCAACGTTGTTGTAAGCAATGAGTTCATCAGGTAAACATTCTGATGAACAGATGCGTCTAGCACGCGTGCACAACGTTCTGACCAATGCTCGCCTGTTCTTCGTTGGTGTAAAGCTTGTGAAGTGAATGTACTGAACAGTACAGGTGGGCTTTCGATTTGCATGCCTTCTTACTGATCCACCATCCTTGCGATAGATCAGGATGCCTAAAAACGGTAGGCATCCGTTCCTTTCCACCTCACAGGTGACCGTCAGATTAGCATGACATATGTTGAACCGGCTTACCATCCCATCGATCTTTTGCGAAGATTGCACAAATATGAGAATGTCACCCACATAACGTTTGCACAACGGCAGCGGCGAAATGTTTTGAGACATTCGCCTTTCTACCATCGGCATGAAAAACTCCGCTAGCATCGGTCCTCATGGACTCCTCATGGTGACTCCGTCTATCTGTCGATAAAGCTCACTCTGGAAACTGAAACTGATGTTCTTCGTGTACAGTAATAGCGACAGTTCAAGAAAATCCGTGGAAATTTCTATATCAAAACCTTCAATCCCGATCAGATTGCAATGGAACATTCGTGAATAGTAAACACATGACTTTGTCTGCTAGATTGAATTTGTTGAGATCTCCAATTAAATCAAATGAATCCTTAACGGTATGCTTGTCAAATTTCAGTTTTAATGGCGTCAGAGCTTGTATCAACCATCGAGTCAGTTTGTGTTGTGGGGCCTTGCTCATAGATAGAATCGGTTTGAATGGTATACCCGGTTTGTGTGTTTTTGGTAAGCCATACAGCTGCGATGTTGACGAACCACTGGGTTTCAGAGATTTGAAAGTACTTTCGTCAATTATTCGATGTAGAAGCAACAAATCAAAGTGTCGACTTATTCTTCCTTCCATATCAGTCACCTTTTCCACTTTGCCGATACGTTGGAATTTACTTTCATCATTCAGTATGGACAACACTTTTCGAGTATGCTCTTCTTTATCCATAACTACGGCACCTGCACATTTATCTGGCCTCAGCATGACAACATTCTTAGTTCTCAGGTCTTTTAGAGATTCAAGATGCCAAGTTGTGAGGGCACATTTGTCTCTGGATGATGTCATAATGAACTCATTGGCAATGTCGGTCAGATATGTTTTAAACCAATTATGATTGTCCACGCTAACTCGCGTTTCCTGCGTTTCACTGAGACGGTCGCGATTAGTTGTCTCAAGCCAGCATTGTTTGTACAAAAACAATTATACGTAAGCCTTAGACTCCCATGGACCTAATATGTTTGCATTGTTGTTCTCCACCTAATTTGCTGTTTTATTTTCTTCACCCACCACCCCGATAATGTCATATATATGTTCTTGGTTACTGTTATTTGGTACTGAAGAGGTATACGAAATGATAGCATCTACCAGTCCGTCGTCTTACTGCTTTGTTCAACTTTTAGAAAAATAATTAGTGTCACCTATGAGGTAACAAAACGTGTCATCTCTATATGCCTATATCGCCGGTCAAAGAGCAAAGTATTACGTTTTTTAACAGCTACTGTGTTCATCAATTTTTTGCATTGGTGAAAATATTTACATCGGTAGAACAGAAAGAACGCATGAAATCACGGCCGAGGAACATACCCTAACGTGTGTGATGCATAACTTAACTCACCGGCTAGTGAGTGACAGTTAGCGAAAATGAAACGCTGCGCCATCCACCGCAGGTTATAGTATCAACATTGCATCTTCGTTTACGGTCCTGAAGAATGATCACAATTCACAAGTTCTCAAGTACGTCAGGGCCTTGCTGACCAACCGACAGCAGCCGGTTCTATATACAAAAAAATAACTGATAATCAACTTTTGTTTGCCGTGGGTTCGGTTTTGAGTATCATTCACAACCCAGCCCGACCTACTCTTAGCCAATTCATTTCAGTTTTACTGCTTTTTGTTATCACAAAAGTCATACGCTTAAGACCAACGAGAGCGTGCGAAATGAATGCATAACGTCTCCTGATGATTTTATTTAAACGGATGCAATGTTTTGATAAGTTAATGAGTGGTGGTTGTACTAAACAGCACCGACAGGACACATGACGATTCATTCGAACGTTGTCAAACATAACAACATGCAAAAAAGTACCCATCAGCATTCATCGTTACAACCATAGCTGCACTAAGTGTAATTGTAACACCCAACCAAGTAAAAAGCCGATCATCTGGGCTTAAATGAGTATGACTCAATATATTACGGTCAGCACAATTGAAATCAATTCGATAGGTGCAAACCTGGCGTGATGACCCACAACTACCATACTGACGCCGACAATAGCGTGCGTGGGCTGTAAAGGGAAGTCATCAATAGGCGAGGAAAAAAGCTCAAACGGGATGTTATCAAACTCACCAAAACGGTAGGTGAGACAAATGTGAGGCACGGATTCTCCATGCCTCCATAGGGAAATGTCGGCGGAAGAACCAAAATGTCATAGTTCTTCCATATGTACGGACCGCATAGTTCCTCGCCGGCCACAATCATTTTCTCTGTTTCCGCAAATTCTTCTGCTGCTCGTTCGACCACACTGGGTTCTGCCCACACCGAAGACCGTGGTCCAATGCGCCTTAATGCAGAGAAGAGGGGTGCAAAGCACGTAAAACGGATTAGTATCGCAAATGATCAGCTATGGAAGATCATTCAAGTATAACAAAACAAGTGGCAGACAATTACTCACTTAGAAGCCAAGTCTCCACAAGCAATGGTGACAAGATAACTGGGGATCGGTACGGTTTGTTCGAAGTGATACTCTTTCCAGGTGTCCCCGCGGGGCGACGAAGACGGATCCTTAACACGCACAGCACCCATCACAGCGACAATGTCTTTTGGGACATGTACCTGGGACAGATATAGGTTTATTAACAAACAAGGGTATGTGCAACTGTGACGTGACTGCTGAAAAGCCGTAAATTATCCTTGTGATTTATAGATGATAAATATGAAATACTGAGTTCCCTTTAGCCACTTCATCGGAACAGAAAGAAGACATATTGTGATACGTTGACATTTCGTTTACTCTCATCAGTGGCAAACGTAAAACACGCCAGTTATATACACCATAAAAGATAAGGATAAACAGAGACTAGACATACCTACAAGCATACCAAGTACTATGTAATCATGACCATGGTAATCACTTTTGTGCAACTAACGTCGGCTGGTAAGTTCGGATAAGCATCGCTTCGCGTAAAGTCAGTAACTTTCACGTTCAATTGCGCAACAGTATCTCGAATGAGTTTACTGGGTCAACTTGGTAAACTTCAACCATACATCCTCCTACAGGAACGGGTATGCATACCTAAACAGTGACAACAACCAAGAAACCGGTCGGATGACTCCGGTGAGGTCTGAACACTGAACACATATTTGTGATTGTTGCAAACAGCGCTGAATTTGATAGCTTTGGTTGATGTCTTAAATGTTCCGTTATTTGCCGAGCTTGAGATTTAGGTTGCAAATATTTCACCGTCAAACGGGGCAGCATGATCGGTGTATGAGAGCTTGAGAGCATGTGCGAGTCTGGTGGTTCGTCCACACTGTTTACAGTCAGGAGATACACTAGAACCTAGATGGACAGTTGAAGTCCAAAGAAAAGTATTCCTTCAGGCGGCCAATAGGTCCACACACTACTGATAATCCATGTCCTTTGCACTGAACTACCTTGGCGCAATCGTATAGAAGATTTACTCAACAGCAAAACCGTACGCCTTCGAAATAACAGTATGGATATCTTTTATACTGCAGTAAACTTGCACACATGACAAATGGATAAGGAAAAATTGTAATGGAAGGAACCGACAAAGCAACAAGCGACAAAATGGTTAAGCTGTGGTGCCAAATTAGGTCAGGAAAACTCATCGACATCCAATGTCAACGTGAAGTTGGGTCCCCACGAGCTTAAATATGCTTGTTGCAGGCCCGGATCGCTTGAATCCACATTCGAGTCACGTGCAACTCAACATTGAAACAGCAACTGACTTCCAGAGGAAGACTATAAATTTTCTGATCCCACCTACAGAGTCCACAGGGATAACGCATTGAGTTGGCGGCATCCGAGACGGATTAGCCTGTCACAGTGACCGAAGCCAAAGGACGCCTGCGCTTTAAACCAACACCCCAAGCGGCTTGCGCTGCACCACTTGCGGTTCCACTCACACACCGCTTATCCGGTGTAAACCCAGAGGAATAAGACCAGTAGGTGTGTAAGTGAGGCCTTTGTGTCCAGCCGGCCAATGCTGGTTAGCCAATGGAATGGCTAGCACAGAAAAGAAATCCTTATCTCTCGGAAAATAAACAGTGAGAGAGTGACTGCAATGGCAAGATCTATACCAGGGAGAAAGATGTGTGAAATGTAATACAAGAAGCATTTCAGTATACGAGTGCATGCTAGTGCATTCCAGAGAGGATAAAGTTGAAAAACAAAACTCAAAGTTGAACTACGAAAAGATCAAGCGAACGATTCATCATTCAATACATCAACAAAGCCTGAGAAAAGAATAGATAGAAGATCACAGACACGGTGTCTGGTCCCACTTACAGAGGCCACAGGGATAACGCATACCGACATACAGACGGGCCTAGTATCTGTGCTGATTCAGAATTTGTTGACTAAAACAGAAACACTCAAAATGAGGGTGAGCACTATTCTTCGCAGTCTTTGGTCAGTCAGTTCCGACAGTGTGCAAAACATCTCGAGTTGGGGATGCAAACCAACTTCGCCAGAATCTCATTAGCAATGGAATTCTAACAAAGAGATCATATGCAAAGCGCTCTGCTTAAACTACCCGACAGCGTCCACTTTCAAAGACTTGCTCGTCGGATTATCTACCTGTCCTGAGTCTAGGTCAATGGGTCAGAGGCTTGAATTAAGAAGTTGCTCCCATTTATTAAAAAACTCAACACGAACAAACCCTGTTTTCATCCCGTTTCAGAACTCTGCCACCACGAGGACACTGTACCAGTCGTGAACTGTATTCGGGATGAGTATACTTATTTCAGACTTGCCGCCCCATCGCTTAATGTGATAGTATTCACTTAAATGGGCAGTGTTTGATTACGGCGCTCTACGCATCAACGAACAACCGAGTTGAGTTCATTTTAAAAAAATGCACTAGCACTTAGGAAAAATATGTACGAGTGATGTATGGCTGAAGTCACAAAACAAACAGAACATATTTGTTCAACTTAAGAACAGCTGGGTTCGAAAAAGTAGTGGAATGCACCGAAGAATAAATAAATCAAAACATTAATTCAACTATCTAAAAAAAGCATACTCGTTGCTTACCACGGCCTCGAAAGACGATTTCACACCTGGAGTATCCTGACATGGGAAGAGACTACGGGCATGAATTGCCTGACATTGACTAAACATGAACGGCAACCGCCTGTCCGCTGTTTGATCCGAATCGAGCCACTGCAAAGCAGTGCTGCTGGGCGAGGTACGGTACGTGATTTCAACTAAGAATCTGGGAGACGGAAAACCACGCAAATTGTTAGGTGAACAGTAAAGTAAAATATATTTTAAGACCTACCACTGTGTGCAAGAAGGCTGCCAACTAAAAAACAATTTCACAGGCACTCGTCAAGATAGTAAGTAATCCACATAACAGAAATGTCACCTACGACCAGTTTTCATGTTTTTTTAAAGACAAGTGGTCGGGGACTTATCTAAAATAACCTGAGCGCTACTCACAATCAGTCGCGGTTTTCACAATCATATACAAAATCTTAGTCAGTATGGTTATCCGATCTGAGGTAGAACACACATTTTTGTGGGTTTTCAAAGAGTAACTATTTCCGCTCCGACCGAGCGAAAACCGGAACTGACGGAAAACTAGAAATACGTACAAGCACGATAAGCACTGACTGAGACACACTGCCCTGTCGAACAGCGCCCCCACTTAGCGATATAGATAAGCTTGAAATCATCAATTTTACAAGTGGTACTAAATGGAATGGACAGAGCCAGTATATCACGCCAGCTGGCCAGCTCGTGGTATCCATTGCTTTCTGGAGATCATCATCATCATCACAGACAGCAATACATCAGTGGTTCCCACTGGTGCTTAACTGCCAGTAATGGTCAGCCAGTTGTTTGCGTATCCGATAGTTTTCGAAATGCCCACCGGCAAACAACAGTGTTGCTTAGGTGACCATCTGACTTGCTGCGGACCGACTGATGGAAATAGCGATGACTAAATATCTTAAGTCTCGTCCGATCATCACCACGAATAGGCCAGATTCTCAACTCAAAAACTGGAACAGACTACACGCATGCAGTCATTTTCTTTAACGACAACCGGACACTCGTCAAGAGTAAGAGGCAACAAAAGCAATGTGCATTTTTGCGATTATTGTCAACGCCATTTCAGAAGCAATGCAAGCCGAAGAGAAATCGTGCTACTGAGTTGAGTCAAATAGTTCGCAAACAAGCGGATGGACTGGAGTGAAAAAACCCAACCATGAAGTAGAACATGATATAATAAGAGAGAAACGCATCAGACATAGATGAACTTGCATATAAAAGACTGGTCGAACGTAAGAAGTATCTTGAAAGGTATACTACATAGGAAGATGAATTTTACTTTCATGGTCAACCGAAACAACGGTTGTTCTTACTCAGTCGCGGTAGTCGGGACAGTTATCTCTAGTCGGGATCCAAGAGCTTCCGTCGGATTGGGAGTAATCTTCCACTGCACTGGTTCATCGGAAACCTTAACCGTTTTAATGTCCAGATTGTTCACATCGAGAACCTTAGAGAAAGAGAGAACAGTCAAAAACACAAGCAGTTGGATGAAGCGTGCAAGACAGAAATGCATACAAACAAGAACGTTTCAAGAACAGTCTGGACTGATAAAGTTGGAAGTGTCGGTATATTAGTATTACTAAACATGAATCTGAGCGCCAATTCAAAACCGCGACAGCACCGGAACTCTATCCCACACAAAATGTTTGACAGGTAACAAGCAGGAGTAAATTAGAGCCATTTTCAACCTACCGATAAACTGTACACATATGGTTTGAGTAAAACCAACAATACGAGGACTTCTTTTCGAAATAACTAAAGTAATGTAACAACCTGGACAATGTGCAGAAATCGACCTAAACATTTTTAACTACTTCACATCAAAAATGGCGGTTGACAGCGCGGTCCGCAATTAAAAAACTCATACATTCTACTGTTTACCAGTGGATGATCACTTCCAGCAACCGAAACGTTTTGAATGCACAATACGACAGTTCCAGAAATAGTCGAATCTGAAAAGTTGACAGTCCAATCAAATTTCAAGTGCTTCGTGATGTGATGTTTAGGTTCGGATGAAGACGATGGATCGTGAGTATGCACCATAACCATTGATTATAATACGGCTGTAAATTGTCCATGTAAACAGAAAAGTTAGTGACCAATATAAAATTGTGTTACTTTAATTTCATTATCACAGGTTAAGGAATAATTGGGTGAAAACAGACATCACACACAGTTCACAGGCTGCTAACTAAGATGACATTCTGGTGTTGTTACCTTCTGTGTGCCGTAAGTAAGTCCAAGATGACTTAACGATAAGGACCGTGTGGAAAAGAAAAACGCAACGTACAACGCGAGGGAAGAAACATATAAAGTCCACTATGAACGCGTCGAAAGATAAATTTCGTTCAGACCAGTTCAGGTACTTGCATGAAAAGCTTCAGCAGCGCATACCTGGGATTCCATCAAGACGAACCAAACAGGGAGGAATTGATCCATTTTCTATACAGTCCTAGATTTGGGTGTTCACGGATATTACGATTCAGATGACATCTAAACTTAACATAAACATAAAGTGGTCTGGAGTCCTTTTGAACAACTTGTACAGGATGACCAGAAGACATCAACCCCATATTAGTCCACCTCACTCTAAACAATCGTGAAAGCACTCTAAATGATCAGTAGTTGGTTGCGACCACAAATATAGTACTGGACACGGTCAAAAAACTTACAGTCGTTCCCAGAAGCTTGGTGTGGCCTGGAGTATAACCATTACTCACGGCAGTAATCGGAGGCAGACACCGCCATTCCATCCACATTCTGTCCATCGGATTTGAGCTAGCCACTCTGCCATGTGTGTCAGACTTTTGAGTCAATGGCTTCGAGTAGGACCACCCAAGAAAACCCTGTATCGCCTTGCCTTACAGGTCAGGCAGTTGAGCCAGAGGTTCCGATCGGGGCTTTTGAGCAACACTGGATGACCTGGTGGTACCCGAAACCATCGTGTTCCTGACGGACCGGTCTGCTCGATTACATTTGCCCCTCTTTCCTTAATTTTAATTATCACAACTTAAAATCAAGACGACTGACAAACGTCGGGGATTTAAATCCCTCTGAGGAAAAAGCCCGCAAGCTCATCGGATGAACACCTTTTCGAGTTTGAAACCAGACGTGTTCCGTATCTCCAAAAGGTGTATTTACTATCTGGTGCTGTAACTTACTTGGATTCTTCACTGAAAAAGGCGATAATTTCTCACGACCTCTAGTTCCGATTAGGTCCAATAACGCGATCAAGCTAGAGTGCGAATCGCATAGAGCTCTGAGGTACCGTAAGATTTGTCTGACTGGATCTCTGCAAATGACCGTTTATGCGCTATCAGATTTAGCACTTCGGACAAAGTTTGAATAAGCAGATAAAAAAATGTTTACCTATCATATCTGGATATGTCTCGATAGATAGTAGTTCAAAAGTCAAGAACGATTTGTACGATGTTCAACCTGATTTCTTAAGACGGTCTAAACCCACGTTCATAACTGTGTTTAATGTATGCACAAGACCGTCTTTTTATGGACTGAGTAGTAGGTTCAATGCCCGGATACGACGTGCATAAAACGACGATCAACCTATTGCAACTGTGCACAATTCAGTAATCCTGTGTATTGAATACCGCATTTCAACAAAAAGGACAGTAACACGTCACACACAGACTACTCTGTGCAACCAAACTATGAATGCGATTTGGCCATATGGCCGTCAGCTACCGGTGGTGTCGATCTGTTAGAGGCTGCCGTTCATTTCGTGACAAGGCTTTCATTGAAGCCATGCCGTTCATAGGTTCACGCGTTGTCACGAGAGATAGAAGTCTTTGCTTATGTGTTCCTATCTGTGTTGGCCAGTGTAAAATCGTATTGGACGGCTTATAGGTGTAAAAAAAAATGAATGGAACTAAACAAGAGGTAAATTTAATAGAGCTGCTGGCTGAAATCAGTTCAGTTAGGAGCAACTGAAACACACTGAAACAGCATTCAGTTAGACATGCGCAGTTTATGGACTGTGGGGCTGAACCAACACAGCGGTTAGGAGACTTGCAGTGATGGTTGTCTTTCACGTACAGGTCGAAAAAAGGCATCAGCCATCGAACGCTGTCTATGCGCCTGCAATTCGGTCGAGGTATATCAAATTTGGCAGTGTTTATGGTTCAACTGTGTGTCACATTGATGATACGAAGGACCGCTTCTATGATCGGTTGTCCGTCAAATTCCGATCGGCATCAGTAAGTAACCGACTGTGTGTTCCAGATGAACTGAACGCCCTAGTTAGGCACGACTCCGTAACCTGGCCGGAAGTCCTCGGACCATGCGACATTGGTCCAGTCAACAAAAACAGTGATCGTGTGCTCAAAGAGCTGGTTATCACAAACACCCGATTCCAGCTGGATGCGAGCGACATCACGTGGTGGACTCATTCACGAAGCGGTCATCACCATTCGTTTGACTGAGAGATTGTGCGACGGTGCTACACTCGTGAAGTGCGTATCACGCGAGTAATGAGTGGTGCTGAATGTAGCACAGATCACAGGCCGGTTAGAACTAAATTAATTAACAATGTACTCAAGTCTGTTTATTGTAGATCTTCCGGACAATGGCAGAAGTTGGATGCCAAACGATTAGAGAATTGTAAGATGATGGTTGCCTTTCGACGTGCAGTTACCGTTCGTCTGCAAGACGTTCATATACTCACTACCCCCGAGGGTATGTGACAACTCAACAAGAAACGGATCAGGGCAGCAGCCACCGAGGAAATCGATGTGGAGCGTCAGAAACGGTAGACTGGTTCGACGACAACAACGCGGCTATCTCCAGCTTGAGACGAGGGAAGGTGGCCTCTGCCGTCTCCACAATAGACAAGGATAAGGAAGACAAGAAAGTGACAGTCCGGAGTTTCCACCGTCAACTGGCCCAACATGTTCATGGAGTCAAGGACAACTGGTGGAGGAAGCAGGATGAGCGGATGCAGGGATTCGCAGATAGTCGATAACATAAGCAGTCCAGCGATTCGCTTAAGGCGATCTTCGGTCCATCGATCCAGTCCACTAAAACACTGACAGACGTAGGCACCAGCTATCCATGCACCCAGCAAAAGGACATCATGAAGGTCTGACGCAAACAATGTGGCAGCATTCTAAACCGTCCTGCTACCATTGATTGAGTGACCATGAACTACGTGCCGCAACAGGCCACCAAACCTTCACTTTTTCACGCCCCGGATTCACCAGAGGTGCAAACAACGATTGGTCAACTGCTCAATGGAAAAGCTGCAGACGAAGATGGATTGCCCGGTGAAGTATTGAAGAATGGCGGACTGGCGTTAGAATGTGCACTACTCTAGCTGATTCACTCCACCTGGGAGCAGGAGGTGATGCCACAAGAATTCGAGGATGCCCTCATCGTACCCTTGTTCAAAGGTAAGGGTAGTAAGCGATGCGCCGACAGCTATCGGGACAAAATTCTGCTGAGCTGCGCAGGAAAAGGGCTCGCAAGGATCCTTCTGAGCCGACTAAATACGGGTGTCTTGGAGTCAAACGTTCCTGAGGAGCAATGTGGATTCCGGACTACTTGCAGTACGATCGACCTGGTGTTCGCTGTTCGACAAGTTCAGGAGAAATGCCAGAAACGCAAACAGCCCCTGCATGCTCTCTTCGTATACTTCACCAAAGTCTTCGTGTC
>LUCH01004478.1:45918-67083 GCA_013368495.1 Paragonimus heterotremus | reverse complement strand
TGTGAGAACGGCATAAGTGGATTGGACAACCTAGGGTTAGCAGGAAAAGGTTGAAGTATCCGGCCAAGACATCAGCTTTCATGCGCTTCAAATGTTTGGGTAACGGTTTGTCCAAACCTAAAACGGCGTTTTCCACGTGCTTCATGGTGCGCGATACTTCTCCAGTGGTCGCGTCGAACGTGGATCAGTGTGCACGCAGAATCGTACGAGATGGTCACATATTTCGGAACGCTCGAGATGCGCGATCGATTGGTCAACTAATCACGGTGCACAGCTTGCGATGGTTGGGCCACGTAGTCCGTACCGGGCATTATATACTGAGACCACCAACGGTTGAGTGAAACTACGTGGTGGTCAAGCAACAACGTGGTCACGAAATATGAAGGCCCCGACTGCTCTATTGAGCTGAGTGGGTAGGTGTCGCCTGCCTGGCTGGTGTCTTCATGATCACTCAAACCGTTGGTTAGATGATGTATCTGCTTCCTGGTCGCGTGGGTTCCCATGTCAACGCGACTACGTCGTCGAGTGATCAGTAGCCAGGTGTACGAAAAAGCTAGTGAGGCGTGCATGTTCAACGGTGAATTAGCTTGCACCATTATGAAAATGTCTACCTGAAGACCGCAGGCAATGGCTAGTAATTCGTCGCTGTGTAGGAAATCCTTGCTATTAGATTCCAGTTGCGTAATCGCTGTTTGGATCAAATAAGTTAACCACTCGGAGTTATCAGCAGCTTGGGACCCAATATCTGATGTGGTGTTAGTCTGCGAGACGGTGATTGGATCGGCAACGGGGACAGTATTCCTATGCCAATTCAGCGCATACAAACGCATCCGAATGTTATCCAAAGTATGACCCGATAAATGTGACAGGAAGCGATGATGACGTTCACGTCGAGCGGGGCACGACGGAACCAGTGCATCGACACATCTGACAGGGGAAGCTGATTCTTGCTGAGACCGATTGAATCCGGCAGTTTTCATGAACATGAGTTTCTCACGGTTGAGTTTAACGTGATGTGCATGCCATCCGTATTGACCAAGACCAATTTTGGTGGGAAAGCTGCGTTCACAGTTGGCGCAGTCAAAATTGGTGGCTGACTGGTTGTCCACTTCCTGTTCTTGACCATTCCTGCGTCAGTGCATACGAATGTGCGCCGACACACCAGCAGTCTATTTGAAAATTTGGTCATCTTCTGAACAGGTGTACTCCGCCCGTCTATCCGGTGTATTTTTAGATACCCGCGCAGATGTGTTGACGGTAATTTCGTTGTCTTTATCGAGTGTAGCAAGTGCATGAGAACCAGATGGAATGGTTAGCGCTATTTGGAGTTGTTGAACATAACCAGTCAAGATTTGCATCGAGACCGCCCAGTCGGCACCACTACTGTTACCACTACTTTAGTGAGGAGGAGCGATCGCACTATACTATTCACACAACTGCCATTAATTAGTGGGTCAAGAGGACGGATTTTGACATTGAAACAATCGCAGGAAGAATGCAAGGAGAAATATCAGAGTGCAGCATCGCATGAAATGGTTCTCGGCACATGCAGGAACTGAGCATTGGCGTCTGTGGCATCCGTGACGTTCTGGGCCCAGTATCGTACGCAGATGGGTGTATTTGTATGTTGTCATGTTTAAACGCGTAACCCATGTGTTGGTTTCCTGTATGAATTACGCTTGCGCCATCCGTGTTCTTGGACCACAACACCATTACTCTGGAATTTCCGGGATGATCTTTCATATTCATTGCCTGTAACCATCCCTCCGTTTTTCCGATTTCTATGTCATTACGTGCTATCGATGCTACTTTTGTGAGCCAAGAACGCGGATAGCACAAATATGCCCTCATAATTTCCAGTCAGACAAGTTTCCCTAGCCTGCTACGGGGCAGATACTTTGGAACCGGAGATCAGTCTTGAAATCCTGAGCGATTTATCGGACTAGGCACTGGAACGGCATCTTGTGGTCCAGAAGCTCGGTGGATTTATGGCAACGGCGGACCTCAGTGAGCGCAACTGTCCCGGGCCTGTAGTAACGGGATTTCTTCACTACGACCTTCATCTGGCTCATGAAAGCACTACCTGTCTGCTCGTCCAATCGCTGAAGGAAAACACCGATCTCAGCTTTGCCACCATACATCGATATCATCCGAGACAGATTGCCTTTATGACCCAATTGGACAGTGGCACAATAACCGAAATACGAAATGCCAACACTTCTACTGGTCCTTCGAATGAAACAATTAAGGAAGATTTTCTGGAACCCTCCAACCCAAAACGGAGATCCGTTCGAACGACATGTTAACTGGATGAATCTGCTTTAAAGGAGCAATTTGGTGATGTTTGCAGACTGCGGGCAAGCAGTTCGTGAACGACAGCACATCATAGACACGTCTGTAACATGGAGTGACACAACTACAGCCAAACAAGAGTGTCCTGATTACCTTGTTTCTATTTGTCCGACAACTATCAACGAGCTGTAACAAGGACGGATCTTGATTCTAGTGCTTATTTCCAAAGAAGCTAACTGGAAAGCCCATCTGAATGTTAAGACTGCGGTCAACTGTGGACAGTGTTCAACCTAAAACTGGCGAACCCCCAGCAACTCGAGCTTCAGAAGAACGCGGGGTTATTGACGGCTGTCTGTTAAACACTCTTTAGTCAGTTGTTTTACGTATTGCTGCCTATAGTGGTGCTTGTAACTGTATCCAGAGTTCTGGGACATCTATTTCCATTTCGCTGTGACTAGCATAGCTACTGAACCGAATCACTACTTGCTATTAGTCCAACGATTTCGAACACTACACTGTCTACTATCTTCCCGATTTGTTGCCATCTAAATGCTCTCAGGACCCTTGCTAGTGTCCCGTTGGTGGATTACAGTGACAGGTGCCTCTTTGTCATTCAGGTGAATGATAAAATGCCGATTTTGTGGGTTGACAGTGTGTTTGCTTCAGCCTCTTCCCATAGTCTCCGGTTATGTACACAAAACGTTAGGGGCTCAGTCTCCTAGTGTTTCAATGAACTGAATGCAAGGACTAAAAATGGCCCTGAGTGATGTATAGGATTGTTTCTGCCGTCGGCGGTCAGAATAGCTTTGCATTGGTTCACTTGGTGTTTTCCACCGATCGTCCTTGATTTTATGAGGCCCTTAAACTGACTGACAGCGAACGCTACGGAGTGTTCTCTACTTGTCCTCAATGCTTGATCCACGATGGAAGTAAACAGCCATTTGCTCTTCCTTCGTATCAAACTTGAGATGCTTGCAATGTTGCCTTCCTACCAGTCTGGCTATTTCTGGCCCCGGAAACTTATTGTTTCATCCGTTGTTGTTGTGGTCTGCATCCTGTGATGTTTCCATTCACTGTCAGAGGTAGTAGATGTTGGTGCGTCCATGAGACAAACGTCAACCACAAGTTGGAAAGCCGTCGCCGACTTTCAGTTCTTCATTCACCCAATATTCCGTTTTCCTCGTTGTCAAGCTGATCCATAAGTTTGGAAGCTTGAATAAACAAGCTGATTTTTACTAGCTTATGACCAAACTGTAGTAAATCCCGCGCAACCTTCATATGACACATATTTCGAAGTGTCGACCTATCACCTAATCAAGCAAGTAATGTTGACCGTCTCAATACCAGATTGTGCTACAAAGATGACACTCAAGGAAGCCTTTAGGGTTGTACTGTCGATCTGGCATCGTAGGAGGAAGCAAACTTAAACTGGACAATCAGGAAAAAAAGGCGATGCGAGTGAGCGGCAGTTATTAGGTCACGCGGCAAAAGATTTATGGATGTCATAGACCATGGGGACAATGACGTGGTGGTGCGACGAATGTGGCCAAGAATACACTAGCTGTCTCAGATTGGCCGGTCATGAACATAGTCACAGGGCACCGTCAACAAACGAACAGACCGCGCGTTAGAGGCAATTAGGCCAAAATTAGTTTTGTAGTCATGTTACTTTATTTTAACTTGTAACAACCGACAACCCCCTAGTCTACTAAATTACTCGCTGTCCCTTTCGGAAACTGGAGTCCCGATGGTCTGGTGATTTTTATTTTCTTCAGCTTTGTTGGTCTGCCGTATGACGAAGGTTTCGTTTAGTTCTCCGGTTCTAGTTTAAATGTTCTCCCCAATCCTGTGTGAGATGTACTGATGCATACTCCTGTAATGAAACTGCTCTTACTCCATGTCACATATTGGGCGACTAAATCGAGAAAACCAATACAACGATGATCCGAGCGGCAATAAGTAATCTCAATTTATTGGAAGTCAATACACATTTATAGAGAAACAACAATGTTTATGATTGTTACTGAGCGACAGGCGTTTCGAGTTTTGAGTAGCCCATTCGTTTTAACGTTCAACAACCTTGTCTTAAACAGCTTGGTTTTTTAAAGCTGGTACGCATTCAAACAACTTGTTTTAATCTTCACTTTTTACAAACAATAGCTGATCACCGTTTTTGATTGGTTGTCACCGGTGGACGGCAATTCCTCTTACAGCAGTTTGTGCGTCCTTTCTGACTGGTTGAACTTTCTCCGATTAGAAGCCGCTAAAGTCCAATCTCACTGCGCCCCATAGTTTCAGTATATTTCTTCCTAGCTTAGAACTTACTATTGAAGTCTGTCTAATTTTTTTTGATACATGAATGTTTCACTTTCATACCAGCCTGTCTTTGGTTAACCATCGTTAGGTGAATGTACTGCAAAGGCCCCTGTTCACCTGCTGTTCGAAATGTTCCTTCGGGTTCACACTGACTACTTGGTAGGTGGATTGAACTGCTAGTGGTACAGCAGAAGTCCCTCCTATAGTGGCGTTTGTGCATTGAAATCCTTTGATTTTGGCCACTGTAACACGTTAATCCAGAAACGGATGATGCCATCCTTGTAAGAACCGCATTTTAGGTATCTGATCGCTTGTCTACTGCACACGGTCTTCCATTACGACATCACAAAATGAAGCTCGAACCAGCTGTCAGAGTGATATGACTTACCATAACGGTTTGCTACACGTGAAGCGTTATATCTCCCAGGCCATCCTTGCTTCTCGTGCCTCTTCGACAGCAGAGGTACACGTACTTAGTGTATAGGCATGTTAATCAAATGCCGTGGAAGCGTAGAGCAGATATGAAACTCGTCCCGAAGATGATCAGAAACGAAAAGTTTCCAACTCGTTTTTTGAAATAGATACTTATCTCCCCTGGTGTTTTTCATGTCAGACACTTCTACAAGAAAGGTTGGAATTGCCAGACCTCTTGAAGTATATCATCCGCAAACGGGCAGTTGTTTGATCATCAGTTAGCGCTCTTTTCTGCACACCACACGATAGTGGCCTTCAAAACTGATTGGCCATCATCACCACTTCATATTTGCAACAATGTGCCCAAACAGATATTGTGACCCTGTTGGATATAGGTTATGTAAGCGTCGCATATCGTAACAACAACCAGGGATAGTGAACATACGAAATATGATCAGCAATGTACGGAACATAATCAACAATTTACGAAAAATGAAGTGACAACAAGTTATTGTGGTAGTTAAAAATACGCAATGGTAATCGGAAATAAATTTAGTTCATACTCAGAGCTAGTTTCTACACAATAGTAAGTTAGTCGAAGAACTCGTAATGTAATTATTGCTGTATACATTGTAATTTTTAATGCAGTAAAACAACAACGGCACACAATGTTTGATTATAACTCACAATCACTACAGTTAGACTCTAGCTTCGCTCTTGTTGATGCTATTCACTGGCGTATGTCCTTACCAAAGGTTATCGATTTGTATTACCCGCATGGTTACTGCATGTCCTCTAGGGGGACGATGGAGTGACCCGTTCATGGTTCTCAAGCTAATGCGGCTAGGTACCTAGTTGTGTTAATTCGGTCGTACCCAGTGTGTAGCTAGTGCAGTAAGCAACGGAATAGAACGGTGCGTTCAATTCAACTCATTATCGTCATATGAATATATATCACTGATTGACAAAATATAAGTCGAGTGCTTTCTTTCAAAAGGGTTTGACGAATATGCTTTTATAATTATGAATATTGCAATCAACTTTGAGTGGTGACTGGTTCGTTTTTTTCCACACGTTTCCAGAATATGGCTGAATGTTTAAGTATGATAATTCAGTCGTGCCTAAAGTGAGGTCAATAGCACAATGATCAACACGGTTACCTTATGACTGCATGGCTGAAATTCATATCCCTGATATGTACTACTGGTGGGATCTGACATGAGTATCAAGCGTTTTTTTTCGGAAGTGGCTGGTTGAAAATTATCTGGAAGTACAAAACATGCGATCCGTTAAGAGTTGGTAGATAATAAGTGTAATTTACAGTATTTCGTGCACGCCACATACCTACAGGAATTCGACATTTATCAAGCCCAATCATCACCATGATTACTGGACATATTTGAGTGCAGTGAATCGCAGACATGCTTTCGCCCTTTCGCACATTAATTGCGTAGGCGTCGCGGTTGTGATTGACGAGAGATGAGCCCCATTATACGTAAATGGTGCGTAAGTCCTGCCAACCTGACTCAACCTGGATGACAATCTAGTCGGTTAGGTATTTATCCGTTAAGTTGAAGATTGTGATTATCTGGACCTGTGTGTACACAACTACGATCTACTGGTTTCCTCATGATAAACGGTTTTCCACCAGCCACTGTCCAGGCCCTCAGTGGACTTGAACCCCGAGGCAACATAGTCGCTATACGCGTCACAATAATTCATTGACACAAGTTACATTTATTACATTAGGTATCTGCCAGTTATCGTTGCGATCTCATCCACTAATTTTTGCACGCTCCCCGTCATCTTTCACATATTGCCTAATGTTGTATAACAGGCAGCTTCGTTTGTGAGTAGTATGGTGCGCATATTTTAGAACTAAAGGGCAAGTATCAATGCCATGAAAACGATGGACCAGAATCGACTATTGAAATAGTGTTCACACATTATGGGAGACGTGACACCGGGGTGAACGACAGTATACTGCTATCCAATATGTGTGAACACGCGTCAGCCATGCAAATGAGTGTACGCGTTCTTGGTCCTATGTTTTAGCATAACCTGTACGGTTTTTCATGCAATAAACAATTTCGAAGGCCAGGCGTCTGTTGCAAAAACAAAACCCACTAACAGTTTGTTTGTCGTTGGTGACGTTTAGTTGAGCGTGCCTGCAAACTGTACAACTAACGGTCACTGAGCATTGGAACGTTCGCATGGAGGTCCTTGAAGTGACAGTGTTTTTGAAACGTAGATCCACTGCTTACAATATTGGTCTATATCGTTCCTAGTAAAGTTATGTCTTCGTTGCTTCTTACTTTTCGTAGTCAAACACCTCCAAAAGACATTTCATTAGACTTCTGGTTCCCTTCCATCTGCCCCGAATGTTTGCTATATTCCGCCCTTCCGTATCGTGTCAGCTTGCTTTCCCATCTTGATTTGAATGTGGACTACCTATGGACACCAAATGGAGTCGTGAAAGCCCTATGCAGTTGAAAGACAAAAACATCCGGAGCACTGTTTAAACTAGCTGCCAGTTTATTAAGTATAGTTTTGAATTGAGGTAAACTTTCCAACCAGTACCTCGCGAAAACAGGTATTGGGTTCAAGTATCGCTCAGTTAGAGATGATCAACAATCCCATTCTTCCACATAAGCGAACGTAGCTTATCCTTTGCCTACGATAATCCAGTCAGGCCTAAAGCGTTAATGACGTGACCTCCCATACGATTAATTCAGAAGAACGTGGGCTGGAGTTCAAAATCTCATCGTAGTCATAGTTTTGTGTGAGCAACCGTAGACACCGCAGTGGACCGTTGTTCGGCTACATCCCGAGTGAGGCGTAACTTTACATCAAAGGAAAATCATGCGCTTGCATCTAAAACACTGCAATGGTCCCAGCTGCCTACAAAAAGTTTTGTATTCTGGTCCAGTGGAGCAATTTGAATTAGAAATGGTATAAGATGCATCAAGATTTAGTAGTTAATCATCGTGACGTATGTCGCACTTCTCAATCTCCAAAATGCTTTCAGAAACTCCCCCTATGAGATACTGTTTGTCTCCAATATCTGCAATCCAAGTTAAACAACTCTACCGGATGCTGCTTTCTTAGGGCGAAAACACTTCTTAACTTATCCATCGTTTGTATTAATGATGAGTAGTAGGGGATTTAAATTATCATGTAGATTGAACATCACCCACAAATGATCTCAGTTGTGACATTCGTATGGACTTTCCTGTCGGCTCCTTTCGAAAACCGTCCAACGAGTTCATGATTTCTGTGAGTTCAACTTGAAGAGAAGTCTTAGTCCAAGGGTCATCGTTTTTGAGTTGGCAGGACAGTTACTGTGACTTTGCTGGGGGCGATCGGGCAACCTGGTCATTACTCACAGGCAAAAGTGATCTGGCGTTCACATATGATAATTCGGTCGTGCCTAGTGTGAGGTCAACGGCACAGTGATCAAATGGTTACCTTATTAGAAGCGTGACCGAAGTTCTAATTCCGATCGTGGTAAGGATATGCACTACTGACGAGCTATAATGAGAGCGAAACTCGAGTCTAGTGCTTCTTATCGAAAGCGACCGTCTGGAAAGTCTGTGGGAATGTGACAGCCGCGTTCATTTGTGGGTGATGTTCAACTTAAATTAAACCAAATCCCCGACTATTCATCAGTAATTTCTATTGGTTATTATGGGGATAATAGATCCAGAATATCAGTAAACTGATCTGCTCAGTTCGCACTACCTAACGAATTATAAGGCATTCCTTTAATCCCACTGTTTGTGTATAGATTTTCGCCCCAAATTTTACTTGGTGATAATCAGAAACGCTTTCATGAGCCAACCATTTTGATCACTGTGCTTTTGACTTCACATGAAGCTCGACCAAATTATCATCGCATGTGAACGTTCAACCACTTTCGCTTGTGAGTAATGATCAGGTTCTAATCTCGGACGTAGCAAGAATATGCACTACTGGCGAGTCCTAATGAGAACAAGAATCGAGTCTAATGCTTCTTATCGAAAGCAGCCGCCTGGAAAGTCTATGGGAATGTGACAGCTGCGTTCAGTTGTCGGTAATGTTCAGTCTATACGTTTGTATTAAGTTGACTTAAAATATACTGTATGCAACCGGCTAATTTGAATTGTTGCAAGTTTTGCGACTAATGTGGTGATTAAACGGTGATCCATGGGGTTGGAAACCCTAACCATCATATAAGACGCAGATGCACTATTCATCGCGCCACTCCCTTACATGTAGAGGTTTAGGTGTACCGTGCGTTAACTTCATTGCCTCCATAACGTTTTCCCTGATTAACACTAATAAATGTGATTAGTTTGTTTCGGCAGGGTTCATTTTGTGTTTGGTTCACTTATTTACAAGGTGCCTACTTCTAACGCCTAATTTCCGTACATATACTTCAAGCGGTTGTAAGTCGTGTATCTAATAATTCTTAAGTTATTATACGCAGAATCAGTTTGATCTAAGTATACATTCTGGCTTATTTTATCCGAATCAATATGTTTACAACTGTCCTGATGGATTGCCTATAAACACTGACCATTACAGACTCCGTAAGACTATTCATGAACAGTTGACAACGTTTGTCTGTTCGTACATTTGGAATACATTTTGCGTTTTCCGAGTGTTGTACTGCCTTTACTTGGATCACCCCTACAGGCTAATTATTATTTACTATAGTACGTTGGAGCTCTATTCTCAAGTCTGTACACACTAAATGTTATGGTCTGTAATTTTTGAGCCCTCGTTCGCGTTTTACACTGTTTGTGCTTAGCTGCCCAGAAAATGCTTCAGAACAGAGTACTACGGATTTGGCACGTTAGCACTTCTGTTTATGCCAATGTGATCAACATATTAGGTTTATTTTGATGTCCGAACGTCAGTGATACTGTGAAACATTAACGCATATTTGGGAGTATTTTTGCTACTTCCAGCAGTTTACCGTTAGTAATCCCATTGATGGGTGCAGCTTCCAACACTTTAGTGCCTACACCAACAGCATGCCCCATGCTGTTATCTGATTGGTTAACAAGGTATTGTCAATGTCGTTTTCTCGTACGTCTATTGGTTAAATAAATAAAAACCAGATGGTGAATTGGCTAATACCAATTGGATCAATCCCACTCAGTCTAAACTAAATGGCAGGGAAATTTTGGTTTATTATCAGGACGCCACCGTATGGGAAGTCCACATAGTGTGAGAAAATGACCATTGTTAACTTTGAAAACTTTGGATAGTAACATTTATCTGCACTATTTCTGCATGCTGGTGACAATCATGATTGATCACATTTGACTAATTTGTTGATCATGTCACCAGATAAGACACTTCATGCAACAGATCTCTTTGTTAACTTCACCGAATTATCGTACTTCTCTGAGATTCCTGCAACCGCGAATCATCCTCAGAACTCTTATGCTATATCGGAGAAAGAATCGATTGTGCTGGGGCTAACCGCTCTCTATTATGGGGGCTTGGTCGTACTAGGTGTGATCGGTTGGCTTCGTGCACGAAGGCGTTGGAAGCAAAGACAACGCAAACGTCTCTTGAAAGTTTCCTCACACTTTGAAATCGGTCCAAATCAATTGCACATCAAATATACAGATGAGGACTCCATGTGAAGAGCTTACGTCCCAGCCGATCCACCAATACAGATCGGTGTTGGATACACACAATTTGTATAGTCTAGTTTAGTCTTCCATCAGTGATTATTTTTTTATCCAAACTCCATCACGTAAAAGTCAATTATCTGATTGGCTTCTCCTCACAAGAAGACTGCAGCACTCAGGATGAACGGTGCAGTGAGCAATTTACCGATTGTGAACCAATCTTTCAGTGTTGGATTTGTTAGACTTCGTAAACAAATCACAGAATAACAATTTCTGTACATTGCTCAAGCCGTCCACCGTATACTGTTCCCGTCTTATCTGCCACGTTGGAACTGGTGCTTGGAAGACTTTTGCTTATTTAGTCGATGCTGTACGCAAGTTTGATTCCAATTGAATATTGTATAAATGTAACTCGTTTATTTTTGTAATTTTCTCGGTCACACGTAGGCGTCCAGCCGTCATCTAACAATGGAGCAACTAATCTGCTTAAATTCATAACTGAGAATGTTTAGAGTATACCCTAATTCTACTGCGTTGTTGGCTTCATACGTATTGCATACACAACAAATATTTCAGTTAAAGTCTATACTCGTTACTTTGAGTTATTGTATCGGTTACCGGTAGCTACTAGCAACGTTAGATGAGTTGCGTTCACCCTATGTCACTGAGTTATCAGCAGTCAGCCCATTGCTAGCTTGTGGTTGAAAAACGTAGGATATAACAATGGAGCAGTGAGGGGCAATTCAGATACTTACAAGAATGGTTGATAATTTGTTTAAACTTATGGTCCGGATCGAGATCTATCGCCATGTTACATTCAGAATCCTATGCATCAACAGCATTTTCTTCCAGACTATTCAGACTAAACAGTAACTCATTTATTCGCAGTAACTGTCGTAACTATTCGGCTAGTTTGCGTTCCATCGCAGACTCCGAACCTTCACGGATATTCTGGTTATACCTGACGTGCATATTTAGTGAAACGGAGGTATGCGACTGTCTCGTGTTGCTCTCTTAGGTGACCATTTGTGATCTTTGACAGACCTCGTGTTAACTGGCGATCACCAGATCCCCATTCCACATATGTTCCAATCTGGCCTAGTGTCCCAGCCAATCAATGTTGATGACACTTCCTTAGAGGTGTACTTGATCCAGCTATTTGGACGGTTGGTGAACGTTTTGAATTTCGTCAACCTCTTCTTCACAGTTTACGCGAGGTAGACAAGAAGATAACAGAGCTGTTGTTCTGCAGATACAGCTGGCAAAATTGTAATGATATATTAATGGTTGAGCTGTATCCAAGTCAGCATGTTAATTTGTATTTCGTATAGACCAGATGGTGTAAACAGTGTAATCCTTCGACGATTTGACTCGGTTGTACGATATACAGCTCAATGCAAAGTTCCTCATAGTTAGGCCTGTTTAGTGCCTATTCAACGACTCATAACTTTTGATAGATAAAGTTGCGGGGAGTTAACTTCGAAAATAGTTGTGGGATGTAACCGGATTCCTGATTCCGTTTAGTCACGTGAGCAGTAAAAGTAATATTCCATTCCAACAATCCCCTTTCATACCCACACGTTGTTTTCCTCAATGTAACAGGACAAATATTTGTTACTGGTGTCACTCATATCCTTCATTCCCAGTAGCCAGTTCAACAACAACGATGTCTCCACAAAGATTCACTTTCCTATATCGGATCATGACAACGACGTTGCTTTACGTTAGACACACTCTACCCTGAAGTCAATCAACTGCAGCCGTTACTGAGGCGGACTGATTGAATTGTTGTTTCATTGGAAGTCTCTAGGTTGAGTAAACCACTTCAAGTAGCATACCTCGGCAACACATGATCCGTACACTTCAACCGGATAAGTCAAAAAATGGATAAGCGTCATTTCTGAAGTGTTCATAAACTGCAGTGAGGCAACTGAGTCTACTTCATTATGATACGGTGATGTTGAACCAACTGGGAAAACAGTGTTACATATCCATCTGGCAGTTATCCCAATAAGCAGATGGGAGTAGTTTCTTTCAAATAATCGATAGCCTGTGTAACATTAAATTACTTGCCACAACACAAGTCTTTCACAGGATATTCTGGTTATCACTGAAACTTGCTCTAACTAGCTATCATGGCAGCTGTCTCGTCTAGTTATTTATCCATTATCGCACTTTTCATTTGGAAACATTTTCAGTATCACGAAGTTGTGCTATTCATCAACTTATCGCAAACTAAAGAACCTCGGGTAAGCCACTACTATGGTTATTATTCACAAAACTTACTGATAGCTTTGCAGCCCAGTGTTCTAAACGATGTAATATACACCCACAGCAGACTACCGAAACGATGATCCGTTTACATTGAACCCGCACGCGACTGACATTGAGATACTTTAGCAATGTGTATTTAACAGGTGTCTTAATGAAGCATCCATAGCGTTTGTGACAATGATGGTAAATGACCACTTTATATGCAAGTCATGTCCCCCCCTACTGAAACCAATTAACATTTACAGCTAAAACTGAAGGTATCCCAGTTTAACAGACCACTATCAAACGGGCAACGATTTTGTTATAGTGAGTCCTTTCTGCACTGTTGTCAATATTGTATCACTCCATCAGATCCATCGGAAGGTTTTCATTACTAGTGATTACTGTCCTCCATTTATCTTACCGTAGCACATTTTTCTGTGCCCATATTAATGGTTAGGTTTTTTTGTAAGTAGACAATTGAGCAATTCCCTTGCCTATTCAACTATTCAAAGACCATACATTATGCAACATTCTATTAATAGTTACCCTCAGCTAACATAAGTTCACCTATTTTTCAGGGTCATTCACACTCAATATGCTACTGAAACCTTTACGGCTACGTTCTTTCGAAGTTAGTCTGAATGAGCTATCACTCGACCGCTTCATATACATCGGGAGTAGACAGAACTTGGACCATTGTTGAGTTAAATCGTTCTTTGGCCGTGTCTGTTCTGACATATATCTCGGTGCCAAATGATCCTTCCGTGAGTCAGTACTTGCAATCGATAAGTGAACGGCACTCCGACGATATTCGGCGTGTGCTTATATTACAGTGCACCTGCATCAAGTGAAGGTTACCCAATACATCACAGCCTAGATGCCATATTTTATGCCAGATTGTCATGATCCGCCTTCATTTAGGGGTTGATAGGGTTCATCGGATATTTGAAGACTGTAGGTGGATGAGAAGAATTTTGTACATCTGAATTTGTGTTGCTTGATTTGGTAGGACAAGGTAACTTCGTAAATTGTATCGATTTCAGAGGGCCTTCAATAGAACAGTCGCGAATGCTAAAAGCACAAGATAGTGTACACACCTAAAACTCAGCCACCGTTCATCAATCATACAACGATTGTATTGGAACGTATGTCAAACAACAGTTGACTACTACCACCGGTGAGAAGTCGAGAGCGTCATTACTAAACCGCAGTGCTTTTGATGATGGAAGTGTCTAAGGAATCCGTTCTGTGGCTCGAACAGACGCTTCAAGTCTTTGAATCCAATTCCTGGTGACGCACTGAGAACAGACTATGATAGGTTGTTTAGAATCAGACATACTCAGATAATAGAAAAATACTCCTTACAGGGGAGACGAGTCAGTTGATGTACTTTTAGCGAATTACATCTGAGATGGTTATCTTGGTTATGAACAATTATATTTCGAAAATGATGTTGGGGTCGGTATACTTAACGGACAGAACAATTTTGATTTTTACACCGTTCACGTTGTTTCTGTCGTATATAAATGACGTGTGCCTTAATACATGTATAATCTTTACTACAGGCGCGCATAAAAAATATCCATATAGACAAAGAATGTATGAAGTCTGGTAATCATGTACTTATGAGGTAGAGCTAGCTGCCATCAGCCGTTCGTGGTTTTGTAACGTGCAACTGAGTAGAGGTATCGAGGAACAGCGTTTCTCTGAAGGACGAGGGACCAACGGGAATCTGGAATGGTAACAAAAACCGACAAGCATGAGCCAGAGGCCCAGTAAGTCGTGAACCCAACTTACACAGTCAAGAACTCAAATGGCGTCAATCACACGACAGCGAACTGTGTTACAGTTTGTATCAAACTTAGATGCGAACGAACAGTGCTAGACAATTTTCGCCACTTTCTAATCATGAGACACAACGATGCATAGATTAGTAAGTTTACTTGCTACGTGAACCACTAACAATCAAGTGTTCATTGAGCTTCTGTCTATAACAGAACAACAGAACACGGAACACACTGTATGTGGGAAACCTACCAGTACCCTTATCTAGTTATCGTGAACGACTTGAATGTCATCGCTTCCAGTCAATATTACGTGCAGGTTTGATTATGTTCGGTGTTTTACACATGTCTCCAGTGTACAAAATCTACTAAACGACCTCGATGACAAATTAGACCGACCGAATTGTTGTTAACTTTTGTAACCTTTAATCCATCCATTCTTGCGGTTTGATCACCAGTTCCAAATGGTAACGGGTTCAACTTTCAGGAAAACTTATCACGGCCGATTTTGGTCCCGACTTGACTTACCGAATAAGCGAGGAGGACGTGAAGGTAACAAACGATTTTCTCAGCCGGGCAGCACTTGATTATTAATGTACTGAACAATCGATTATCGTGACTATTCTCAAACGGGATGTGAAAACTGTGTACCATGCATTTTTTTTTAAAGTAGATTCACTGCATCTTATCAAGTACAAGTTACAACAAAGCATAATCGTCTAGCAGCAAAACGATGAAATTTTGTAAAACAAGAAACGAATATTTTATACACAACCGAATTCACGGACTTAACCTATAAATAATATTGGTCCATTTGTTACGTTTGTCACATAAAGGCCTTTGTGAGCTTATCAGAGAGATGCAGTTTCTTGTTTTTATCGCTCTTGCTATCTTCAACAACCTCTAGTTATTTGCTATAGAACGAGAATGAAACACTTCAGGCAACTTTCCTTAGGGGTACCAGGTTAGTGATTGTCGAGCATTTGTTGATGTTGGTTGGTTGCGATATGCGTTTGAACCCATATTAGATCGTATCATAATGCTACTTCTGTGTTTGTTTCTAACCCATCGGAATGTGTTCTCTGACCTGACGATGCATCTGTCTCTCTGCTCTGCCGTATGAATTTGAAGTACGACGTGACCTGTTGTACAAGGGAACTGCTGTCTTACATTGTAACAGTCAGATTGTCTTTGTAGCAATCTGACCGTGGACGATGTGAAAATGACTTGATGTGTGCAGTCCAGTCTACGTGTCAATTTCATCGATAAATTACTACGGTGCTCGGTATTGTAGCATATGTTTGTTATGAAGCAACGAAATTATATCAAGAGATATGGCATACAGTGTAAACGTTCGGATTAATACTTTCAAAATTGATGTGTAGTTCAGTCAAGTACACAAACTGTATCCTGTGAAATCTCACTGCAGATAACCAGCACTGACTGATTTGTTAATAGAAATGAAGGATTTTATCAAGTCTGTCTATGGAATGGTCACGATTCCCGTCATAACAGGAACTGCCCTGAGTTAGACAATCACCAACAATTTGTTTTGATGTTTCTTGTCAATTGTAAACGATTCATATCGAAACCAGCTTGTTACAACTGAGGTATAAAATTCAAACTGATGCTCATTCACTCTGACGTCCATCTAATCTTGTCTGGTGTTATCTATATTTGAACATACCAGATAGGAGTTGTCTGGAAAGGTTCGAACCAATTAATAACACAGTGTTAGTAGTTGGAACCCCGCGTGTCCACCAGACTACAGCTACCCCACCAGAGACATGGTGATTAGGAACTCAAGATCACTAGCATCGTTCGTACATAACCCGCTAACTGACTGGAAGCGTTCTACGTGAAGATATGTTCAAAACAGAACAGTAAGATTATCGTCGTGGTTCAGGAAATTCGACCTTAACTCCATATTGCACCACCTTTGCGTATGGTTTTAGATTATATCATTCAAGCCAATTGTTGTGGCTTATCAGCTTTGTTCAGTTTGACTGGGTAAGTCCCAGCCCTATTTACCACTTCAGACTAACGTGTAAAATTTTAAGCTTTTGTAATGCTAAGAATAAATTAATGTGAAGTGATCAAAATATATTAATAGGTTACTAATGCCTGATGCACACTTCAAGTGAGTCTGGACCATACAACTGATTACGGGAAAGTGTAAGAAAACAGATTTTTTCTAGAATTCAAAAATTCGGTAAAATAATTTCAAGGGATAAATCGTTAAATCCCCAAACATGTGCGTGTTAAAACAATCACAGTTAGAGCTGTTTACTGTTTGTTTTGACAAAGAAATTAATGCAGTGGGAAGACGTAGATCATGTGTTGTTCGTACATTCTGATCACACGTAGACATGTAACTAATTTTAAACATTAAGATAACGTTCCATTTAGCGAAAATAATGGCTTGAGGGATTAGACAGACAGACACTAAATTGAAAATTATAAATATGCGGATGCAGACTGTCAGAACAGCCACAAATTCAGCATACACTGTTGTTGAACATACAGGGAAGATTTTGACGCCTGACATCCAGTCTCCGCAAATTGAGGGATGTGTTTCCGGTTGCTTTGGAAAATCGTAGAGAATGTGTCAAGAACCTTGATTCCGTATCCTGTTTGGATTGAGGGTTTTGCTATTGACGGTGCTAGGTATCGTCCATCAGCCTCTAGACATGCGCATGAAGTTTCTAGTCGTTTTTCAGCCACTTGGGAACATGCTCCTTGATAAGAAAAGCTGGCTGTCAGTTTATCTTCCCTATGTAGCTAATACTGCAACCACATACAAACTTGTAATAAAAACAATGGGACGTGACAGACGTACGCTGTTTGTTCGTAGCCGAAGAGATTGGTAAGGCTCTAGTTCACTGTATTATACATAGTTTTACAGCGCTGTATGATCTGGGTACAACAGCTGTTAGACGTCTTTTTGTCATTGTTGACCAACCACCTCTTAGAAGCGGAAGTTTTAAGTAAACCAACTTCTTTGGTACCGTTGTTTCCTGCATCGATGGGGGTAATGACTACTGTATTTCTTGGTCAGTTGCATGGGGTACCCGTTGGCCCGCAATGTACATGTGAGTGTGCTTAATTCTTGTGCTAGATTGTCTTTTGCGCACAGCCTCCGCGATCTGTGTTCCAAGGCCCTTTCACATGGAAAAAACCACTACCAGACCAAACAGCTCACGACACTGTTATTTCGTTTAATTCGCAACTTTGATCGGGATGTTTTACAGACTGTTATCTCGAAGGTAACGAGGTGAGTTATCTTGTGCTACGTACCAACCCTTAAACAACCTCATGTCTCGGTATATCAGCTTGAAATATGCAGACGAACTGATGTCCGCGTTTTATTGTCTTATGCATCCAAAACCGACTCGTTCAGCTGGCCACAGCCGCTGCTCGTCCCTACTGTCCTTGGGACGCTACATGCCGCATATTTTAGCTCTTTCTCAGTCTCACACTCACCTATTTTGCTGAGAAATATGCATGTGTTATTAAACATTGCACCAATGAATGTTCAAAAAAATATGCATCTTCGAAGACATGGCATTGTTATCCGAGTGGCTCTTCGGAAGAACAGAGTGAGTGGCGATTGTCTGCCATGTTGCAATCGTGGGTCATTTATCTGGAGGACGCAATATTTATTTGGAAACCGAATGAAATCTGCCACAGCAAAGTGCTCCCGAGGTTCATTTGTTATTTTAGTAATTTTCGAACTTAATTAATATCAGACCTCCTAGACAAAAGAACGGCACGGGGTGATGGTAACCAATTAACGCAGCTATTCACATCCACTGTTTTGGTGCATATCACCTCGAACATCGCGGATACTTCTAGTAGACAACAAATTTCATGATCTTCACGATGTACAATTCGGATCGTCGTTTCAAACGGATGAAAGTTCCGCGCTCTTCCGCTTGGTGTGATTTAAGTTACTGTTAGCGGGTGTTAGTCTACCTCATACTTTTGCTTCGCCCTTCTGGCTGCTAGTGTAATTCTCAGAGCAGAGCAGAAAAAATGTTTTAACGCTTCTGTGTGCATTCAGTGTATATCAACAGATTCCGAAGCTTACGGTGCATTTTTATTCTACTGCCTTTTTGAACCACGTATACGGTGGTCTTTAGAAAAGGTAATGTTCAATATTGTATGAAGATAGACTGGCTACATGACCGTTTGGCCATATCTGATATTTTCCTCAATACTTCAAATTGGGAGGTGACATAACAAGTTATTCAATCAACATGATTTCTCTGCTACAGCATCTAACTGGAAATTCACTTTTTTGTCAAACAGTCAAAGCGCGAGTCGTTTCCTTTATTTTGAAACTAGATTTATAAGTGAACTAGAACTACTGTAGACAGTCTGGAGGAACAGATCACCTGTCATTCACATCGCTTGCGATAAGACAGTCGAATAATCAATCCTCTCCCTATCCAGTCCACTGGATATATACTTGTTGACTACGTATCTTATTTTCAGCTAGCAACGGTCAAGACCACAATGAATGCTGTTTGAAACTATTTCCCTGCTTTCTGATCTTCATCTGTAAATCAAGTACATACTTCTCGTGTTGATTCACTTGAGAATATAAACCCGGCAGGTTCCCGACTTAGAGCTGGCCAAAACAGAATCACAGTTGAGTCATTGTGATCTGATGACCTTAAGCGGAAGGCATAAGGATTGCAGTGTAGTGTTTTGCCGGTGATTTACACGTTACCCAGTCGTAGTATGTTAGTCGTTTCTGATCGTTATTGTTTTTCCACTAGTCTTTAGTTTAACCCAGAGGACACAGCTAACAAATAAAAAGCGTGATAATTATCCATTCGGTTTCATCGATTTTTGGTCTGAATGTGTAGGCTTGCAAAAAGGATAGAGCGGCCATTCTGTATGAAAGATCGGCTAACTGTATTCGACCGCCCATACCTACGTACGTGTAAGTATGTAGGCTGGTTGTGAAGTTTTATTTGCGCTAAGTTCATGTAATATGACATGGGTGATTCAGTTATTATTATTATCATCATTATCATTAGTGTTTTGGCCCACCATCGACGACAGTATCTTCTTTGCGGGCTTTAGATTTCGCTAGCTAGTTTAAAGTGCCTGGAAAACAAAAGTACACAAAAGGTGGAATCGATAACCATCTCTTCTCAACATTTGCCAACCTCTGTGCTAAAAACGTTTTCCACCAATCTAAGGCGTTGACCATTGGCAAAAGAGACGACCGCTTACTGAAATTAAACAGGAAGGTTTTACTAACAACTTGAAAACCTGTAGTTGATATTAGAAATTCTTTCTCATGAGAAGAAATGGTGTCCCCCGGGCATATTTCCAGACATTGGATGAGATTCCTGTTTTGTCTTAATGGTGCAAAACTGTTAAAGTTTGTATACTGGCCCGTCCAAGTTGCCTTACGACACACTTCCCGTTGTAACAAGTTTTGCTTCATCTTCCAATAATGTATTCATTTTATTTAGGTACTGAGCTTTATCTAAGATGACAATTTCAGAAACTTCGTTAGGTTGGGGTATTATTGTGCTTTTATTCTGTCCTAGAGATTTCACTGAAGTCAAGTGCTCTCTCGTCAGCAAGTTTCTAACCCTCGAACTAATATATAAATTAGGTTCAGTACTCAACTGGCGGAAGTGAACGTGACCATCGGATTTCTGGAACAGTGCAGAGATCGCTCAGAACTTCCAAAACAATAGTGAACCATGCTTAGAGGAAATCGCGTTAACGTTACTGGGACTTCACCACAATGTCTGATTCTGGAACAGTAGACAGAAAGGACACGTGATTCGGCACAGCAGATGACCTGGACTGCAAACGGACGATCACCGAGGGGATACTAACAGAGTCTTGCGAAGCAAATGAGTTCGATAATTACGCACATCAACTAGTGGTCGATAGACGGAAAAAGAAGACATTGAAACTACGAAAGCAACTCAGTTCGATCAAACCTGAGGCTGATTTTCCGAAAAATCCTGAGCGGTGCGTAGATAGTTTCGCCTCCTTATTTTCGGATAAAGTTGCTGTCGGAATATTATCGTTAGGACCAAGAGTCTGTTGCCCTAAGAATATATTTAGACAGTTAGAGTTACAAACTCAATTTGAAAACTCATATGATCAGCTGAGTGACATCCATCCACCCATCGTCAGTCGTTAACGTTTAGGTGCTGGATCCAGATCACACTCCTGAAGCACACTGGTGTACACTTATCGGTGGCGTTTACCGGTTTTTAAAGGCCATTTGTACATTCCTTGTAATAAGTATTCTGTCTTTATTCTGGTTAACGCGTATCTGTGAATAATGACTAAGTGTGTCTAGCACCAAAACGTTTACTGTGTTACGTAGGGCAATGGTGTGGGCTACAGATAAATGATCACCGCTTAACACTAACTACATATAACAAAAGAAGGGTACAACAGTTGAGTAGTAAGATGTATGACATAAATAGGTA